>JAUJYZ010001448.1:495000-628002 GCA_033675265.1 Actinostola sp. cb2023
TTAAAGCTTAGTCGAACAGTGGTGTGGGTTATTTTACGTCCCTCCGATGCAATGTAATGGAGTGTGGAGAGACCTCCATTTTACGTGGTCATCCGAGCCACCCCATGAATTAGCGCTTTGCATGGCAAACTTTCTAGTGCGTCTATCTGATATATAACGTAAATAAATAATGATAGTAGAACCAATATGTTATCTGCTAGAACTGCCTTGGCAGATCATGGTGTTTTAGCTTATCGTATCCTAGTGTTCGCTTCTCACGGTACTCTGTCATCACTTTAACATTGTCAATCACTGGATTATGCTTTCTCCATAAATCAAGGATCTCACATTGAATCCCTCAGGCTATACTTTGTGTATTCGTGTTTGTTAGTAAACGGTATGATGGAATACCTGTTTAAACCTGTTAGCCCACATTTGTGCCTTCAATGAGCACAATGAAAACGAAAACATTACGCACAAGTGAAATACTTGGAGGGAATCGGGGGTGATCTCATCATTCATGTAATTATACAAAGATAATTATTATTATAAATGTCAACAATTGGTGCACAAAGCCTTTGTCTTAACATTTATCAACACTACTACAATTGTTCCTATAAAAACAACAAATAAAATTCTAGTTTAAAGTGTCAGACTATCAGTGTCACCGGGAGACTCTGGGCAAGTTGGAAAAAGCTGGCTCGCCAGCTTTTTCCAACTTGAGCATAACAAGACTTCATCTCCAAAACCCCTATCATCGATCAGAATATATTTTTGTGCCTCAAATAAAATTCCGTGTATATCTATATAACAGTCTATGAATTCGAAGTATAAAGTATATATCTATATAACAGTCTATGAAGTATAAAGTATATATCTATATACACCTAATTTCAAAAACGTTGTCCAATAATAATCAAAAAAGCCAAATAGGATTTCATTAAAAGACAAAAGAAGTGCACTCAAGCTGAACTGTTTCTTTTGTCTTTTTGAATGAATTCGTATTTGGCTATTTGGACAACGTTTTTGAAATTAGGTGTAACAGTCTATGAAGTATCAATTTATATCTATATAACAGTCTATGAAGTATAAAGTATATATCTATTTAACAGTCTATGAAGTATAAAGTATATATCTATATAACAGTCTATGAAGTATATACAGCAATATGCAGAAATTCTGATCATTTTGACTAAAATACATATATATAAAAAACCTACTTAAAATTATGGGATGGCTACGCTGATATTTTTTCCATAAAGCCTCGCTGGCAGACAACTAGAAACAAATATCAGCGTAACCATCCCACAATCTAAAGTAGGTCTTTTATATATATATATATGTATTTTAGTCAAATGGATCAGAATTTCTGCATATTGCTGTATCTTTATTATTATATAGAATACGCGTATCGAAGTTTCTTCTATATTTACTCACTAAAATTCCGTGTAGTAATATAACAGTCTATGAAGTCCAATCATATATAACGTCTATGAAGTATTCTCTATATAACAGTCTATGAAAATCTCTATATGTACAGTCTATGAAGTATTCTTATATATAACAGTCTATGAAGTATCATCTATATATAACAGTCTATGAAGTCTATATATAACCGTACGTCTATGAAGTATTCTCTATATATAACAGTCTATGAAGTATTCTCTATATATAACAGTCTATGAAGTACTATATATATATAAACAGTCTATGAAGTATTCTCTATATTAACAGTCTATGAAGTATTCTCTATATATAACATTAAGTATATAACAGTCTATATATAACAGTCTATGAAGTCTCTATATATAACAGTCTATGAAGTATTCTCTCACGTGTGAAGTAGAGTAAAATAACAGTCTATGAAGTATTCTCTATATATAACAGTCTATGAAGTATTCTCTATATATAACAGTCTATGAAGTAGTCTATGAAGTATATATATAAGTCTATGAAGTATTCTCTATATATAACAGAAGTATTCTCTATATATAACAGTCTATGAAGTAGTCTATATATAACAGTCTATGAAGTATTCTATATATAGCTCTCTATATATAACAGTCTATGAAGTATTCTCTATATATAACAGTCTATGAAGTATTCTCTATATATAACAGTCTATGAAGTATATCTTATATATAACAGTCTATGAAGTATTCTCTATATATAACAGTCTATGAAGTATTCTCTATATATAACAGTCTATGAAGTATTCTCTATATAAACAGTCTAAAGTATTCTCTATATATAACAGTCTATGAGTATTCTCTATATAACAGTCTATATATCTAATAGTAACAGTCTATGAAGTATTCTCTATATATAACAGTCTATGAAGTATTCTCTATATATAACAGTCTATGAAGTATTCTCTATATATAACAGTCTATGAAGTATTCTCTATATATAACAGTCTATGAATGTATATATAACAGTCTATGAAGTATTCTCTATATATAACAGTCTATGAAGTATTCTCTATATATAACAGTCTATGAAGAAGTATATAACAGTCTCTCTATATATAACAGTCTATCTATATATATATAACAGTCTATGAAGTATCTCTATATATAACAGTCTATGAAGTATTCTCTATATATAACAGTCTATGAAGTATATATAACAGTATATATAACAGTCTATGAAGTATATATAACAGTCTATGAAGTATTCTCTATATATAACAGTCTATGAAGTATTCTCTATATATAACAGTCTATGAAGTATTCTCTATATATAACAGTCTATGAAGTATTCTCTATATATAACAGTCTATGAAGTATTCTCTATATATAACAGTCTATGAAGTATTCTCTATATATAACAGTCTATGAAGTATATATAACAGTCTATGAAGTATTCTCTATATATAACAGTCTATGTATTCTCTATATATAACAGTCTATAGTATCTCTATATATAACAGTCTATGAAGTATTCTCTATATATAACAGTCTATGAAGTATTCTCTATATATAACAGTCTATATAACAGTCTATGAAGTATTCTCTATATATAACAGTCTATGAAGTATTCTCTATATATAACAGTCTATGAAGTATATATATAACAGTCTATGAAGTATTCTCTATATATAACAGTCTATGAAGTATTCTCTATATATAACAGTCTCTGAAGTATTCTCTATATATAACAGTCTATGAAGTATTCTCTATATATAACAGTCTATGAAGTATTCTCTATATATAACAGTCTATGAAGTATTCTCTATATATAACAGTCTATGAAATCTATATATAACAGTCTATGAAGTTCTCTATATATAACAGTCTATGAAGTATATAACAGTCTATGAAGTATTATATATAACAGTCTATGAAGTATTCTGTATATATATATAACAGTCTATGAGTCTAGTATAATCTCTATATATAACAGTCTATGAAGTATTCTCTATATATAACAGTCTATGAAGTATAACAGTCTATGAAGTCTCTATATATAACAGTCTATATATATAACAGTCTATGAAGTAGTATATAACAGTCTATGAAGTATTCTCTATATATAACAGTCTATGAAGTATTCTCTATATATAACAGTCTATAACAGTCTATGAAGTATTCTGTATATATAACAGTCTATGAAGTATTCTCTATATATAACAGTCTATGAAGTATTCTCTATATATAACAGTCTATGAAGTATTCTCTATATATAACAGTCTATGAAGTATTCTCTATATATAACAGTCTATGAAGTATTCTCTATATATAACAGTCTATGAAGTATATATAACAGTCTATAGTATATATATATAACAGTCTATGAAGTATTCTCTATATATAACAGTCTATGAAGTATTCTCTATATATAACAGTCTATGAAGTATAACAGTCTATATATAACAGTCTATGAAGTATTCTCTATATATAACAGTCTATGAAGTCTCTATATATAACAGTCTATGAAGTATTCTCTATATATAACAGTCTATGAAGTATTCTCTATATATAACAGTCTATGAAGTATTCTCTATATATAACAGTCTATGAAGTATTCTCTATATATGAACAGTCTATGAAGTATTCTCTATATCTATATATAACAGTCTATGAAGTATAATGTATATATAACAGTCTATGAAGTATTCTCTATATAACATATAGTATTCTCTATATATAACAGTCTATGAAGTATTCTCTATATATAACAGTCTATGAAGTATTCTCTATATATAACAGTCTATGAAGTATTCTCTATATATAACAGTCTATGAAGTATTCTCTATATATAACAGTCTATGAAGTATTCTCTATATATAACAGTCTATGAAGTATTCTCTATATATAACAGTCTATGAAGTATTCTCTATATATAACAGTCTATGAAGTATTCTCTATATATAACAGTCTATGAAGTATTCTCTATATATAACAGTCTATGAAGTATTCTATATATATAACAGTCTATGAAGTATTCTCTATATATAACAGTCTATGAAGTATTCTCTATATATAACAGTCTATGAAGTATTCTCTATATATAACAGTCTATGAAGTATTCTCTATATTCTCTATATATATAACAGTCTATGAAGTATTCTCTATATATAACAGTCTATGAAGTATTCTCTATATATAACAGTCTATGAAGTATCTCTATATATATATATAACAGTCTATGAAGTATTCTCTATATATCAGTCTATGAAGTATATATAACAGTCTATGAAGTATTCTCTATATATAACAGTCTATGAAGTATTCTCTATATATAACAGTCTATGAAGTATTCTCTATATATAACAGTCTATGAAGTATTCTCTATATATATATATAACAGTCTATGAAGTATTCTCTATATATAACAGTCTATGAAGTATTCTCTATATATAACAGTCTATGAAGTATTCTCTATATATAACAGTCTATGAAGTATCTCTATATATAACAGTCTATGAAGTATTCTCTATATATAACAGTCTATGAAGTATTCTCTATATATAACAGTCTATGAAGTATTCTCTATATATAACAGTCTATGAAGTATTCTCTATATATAACAGTCTATGAAGTATTCTCTATATATAACAGTCTATGAAGTATTCTCTATATATCTAACAGTCTATATAACAAGTATATCTCTATATATAACAGTCTATGAAGTATTCTCTATATATAACAGTCTATGAAGTATTCTCTATATAACAGTCTATATATAACTATATATAACAGTCTATGAAGTATTCTCTATATATAACAGTCTATGAAGTATTCTCTATATATAACAGTCTATGAAGTATTCTCTATATATAACAGTCTATGAAGTATTCTCTATATATATAACAGTCTATGAAGTATTCTCTATATATAACAGTCTATGAAGTCTATGAAGTCTCTATATATAACAGTCTATGAAGTATTCTCTATATATAACAGTCTATGAAGTATTCTCTATATATAACAGTCTATGAAGTATAACAGTCTATGAAGTCTCTATATATAACAGTCTATGAAGTATTCTCTATATATAACAGTCTAACAGTCTATATGTCTATGAAGTATTCTCTATATATAACAGTCTATGAAGTATTCTCTATATATAACAGTCTATGAAGTATTCTCTATATATAACAGTATATATAACAGTCTATGAAGTATTCTCTATATATAACAGTCTATGAAGTATTCTCTATATATAACAGTCTATGAAGTATTCTCTATATATAACAGTCTATGAAGTATTCTCTATATATAACAGTCTATGAAGTATTCTCTATATATAACAGTCTATGAAGTATTCTCTATATATAACAGTCTATGAAGTATTCTCTATATATAACAGTCTATGAAGTATTCTCTATATATAACAGTCTATGAAGTATTCTCTATATATAACAGTCTATGAAGTATTCTCTATATATAACAGTCTATGAAGTATTCTCTATATATATAACAGTCTATGAAGTATTCTCTATATATAACAGTCTATGAAGTATTCTCTATATATAACAGTCTATGAAGTATTCTCTATATATAACAGTCTATGAAGTATTCTCTATATATATAACAGTCTATGAAGTATTCTCTATATATAACAGTCTATGAAGTATTCTCTATATATAACAGTCTATGAAGTATTCTCTATATATAACAGTCTATGAAGTATTATATATAACAGTCTATGAAGTATTCTCTATATATAACAGTCTATGAAGTATTCTCTATATATAACAGTCTATGAAGTATTCTCTATATATATATAACAGTCTATATATAAAGTATTCTCTATATATAACAGTCTATGAAGTATATATCTCTATATATAACAGTCTATGAAGTATTCTCTATATATAACAGTCTATGAAGTATTCTCTATATATAACAGTCTATGAAGTATTCTCTATATATAACAGTCTATGAAGTATTCTCTATATATCTATGAAGTATTCTCTATATATAACAGTCTATGAAGTATTCTCTATATATAACAGTCTATGAAGTATTCTCTATATATAACAGTCTATGAAGTATTCTCTATATATAACAGTCTATGAAGTATTCTCTATATATAACAGTCTATGAAGTATTCTCTATATATAACAGTCTATGAAGTATTCTCTATATATAACAGTCTATGAAGTATTCTCTATATATAACAGTCTATGAAGTATTCTCTATATATAACAGTCTATGATAACAGTCTATATATATATAACAGTCTATATATAACAGTCTATGAAGTATTCTCTATATATAACAGTCTATGAAGTATTCTATAACAGTCTATATATATAACAGTCTATGAAGTATTCTCTATATATAACAACAGTCTATGAAGTATTCTCTATATATAACAGTCTATGAAGTATTCAGTCTCTATATATAACAGTCTATGAAGTATTCTCTATATATAACAGTCTATGAAGTATCTCTATATATAACAGTCTATGAAGTATAATGTATATATAACAGTCTATGAAGTATTATATATATATATAACAGTCTATGAAGTATTCTCTATATATAACAGTCTATGAAGTATTCTCTATATATAACAGTCTATATAACAGTATGAAGTATCAGTATATATAACAGTCTATGAAGTATTCTCTATATATAACAGTCTATGAAGTATTCTCTATATATAACAGTCTATGAAGATTCTCTATATATAACAGTCTATGAAGTATATATATAACAGTCTATGAAGTATTCTCTATATATACACAGTCTATGAAGTATATGAAGTATATGATATATAACAGTCTATCTATATATAACAGTCTATGAAGTATTCTCTATATATAACAGTCTATGAAGTATTCTCTATATATAACAGTCTATGAGTAGTCTATGAAGTATCTCTATATATAACAGTCTATGAAGTATTCTCTATATATAACAGTCTATGAAGTATTCTCTATATATAACAGTCTATGAAGTATTCTCTATATATAACAGTCTATGAAGTATCTCTCTATATATAACAACAGTCTATGAAGTATTCTCTATATATAACAGTCTATGAAGTATTCTCTATATATAACAGTCTATGAAGTATTCTAACAGTCTATATATATAACAGTCTATGAAGTATTCTCTATATATAACAGTCTATGAAGTATTCTCTATATATAACAGTCTATGAAGTATTCTCTATATATAACAGTCTATGAAGTATTCTCTATATATAACAGTCTATGAAGTATTCTCTATATATAACAGTCTATGAAGTATTCTCTATATATAACAGTCTATGAAGTATTCTCTATATATAACAGTCTATGAAGTATTCTCTATATATAACAGTCTATGAAGTATTATCTATATATAACAGTCTATGAAGTATTCTCTATATATAACAGTCTATGAAGTATTCTCTATATATAACAGTCTATGAAGTATTCTCTATATATAACAGTCTATGAAGTATTCTCTATATATAACAGTCTATGAAGTATTCTCTATATATAACAGTCTATGAAGTATGAAGTATATATAACAGTCTATGAAGTATTCTCTATATATAACAGTCTATGAAGTATTCTCTATATATAACAGTCTATGAAGTATTCTCTATATATAACAGTCTATGAAGTATTCTCTATATATAACAGTCTATGAAGTATTCTCTATATATAACAGTCTATGAAGTATTATCTATATATAACAGTCTATGAAGTATTCTCTATATATAACAGTCTATGAAGTATTCTCTATATATAACAGTCTATGAAGTATTCTCTATATATAACAGTCTATGAAGTATTCTCTATATATAACAGTCTATGAAGTATCTATATATATATATAACAGTCTATGAAGTATGAAGTCTCTATATATATAACAGTCTATGAAGTACAGTCTTCTCTATATATAACAGTCTATGAAGTATTCTCTATATATAACAGTCTATGAAGTATTCTCTATATATAACAGTCTATGAAGTATTCTCTATATATAACAGTCTATGAAGTATTCTCTATATATAACAGTCTATGAAGTATTCTCTATATATAACAGTCTATGAAGTATTCTCTATATATAACAGTCTATGAAGTATTCTCTATATATAACAGTCTATGAAGTATTCTATATATAACAGTCTATGAAGTATTCTCTATATATAACAGTCTATGAAGTATTCTCTATATATAACAGTCTATGAAGTATTCTCTATATATAACAGTCTATGAAGTCTATGAAGTATTCTCTATATATAACAGTCTATGAAGTATATATATAACAGTCTATGAAGTATTCTCTATATATAACAGTCTATGAAGTATTCTCTATATATCTATGACAGTCAGTCTATGAAGTAGTCTCTATATATAACAGTCTATGAAGTATTCTCTATATATAACAGTCTATGAAGTATAACAGTCTATAGTATATAACAGTCTATGAAGTATTCTCTATATATAACAGTCTATGAAGTATTCTCTATATATAACAGTCTATGAAGTATTCTCTATATATAACAGTCTATACAGTCTATGAAGTATTCTCTATATAACAGTCTATATATAACAGTCTATGAAGTATTCTCTATATATAACAGTCTATGAAGTATTCTCTATATATAACAGTCTATGAAGTATTCTCTATATATAACAGTCTATGAAGTATTCTCTATATATAACAGTCTATGAAGTATTCTCTATATATAACAGTCTATGAAGTATTCTCTATATATATATATAACAGTCTATGAAGTATTCTCTATATATAACAGTCTATGAAGTATTCTCTATATATAACAGTCTATGAAGTATTCTCTATATATAACAGTCTATGAAGTATTCTCTATATATAACAGTCTATGAAGTCTATATAAAGTCTATGAAGTTCTCTATATATAACAGTCTATGAAGTATAACAGTCTATGAAGTATCTATATATAACAGTCTATGAAGTATTCTCTATATATAACAGTCTATGAAGTATTCTCTATATATAACAGTCTATGAAGTATTCTCTATATATAACAGTCTATGAAGTATTCTCTATATATAACAGTCTATGAAGTATTCTCTATATATAACAGTCTATGAAGTATTCTCTATATATAACAGTCTATGAAGTATTCTCTATATATAACAGTCTATGAAGTATTCTCTATATATAACAGTCTATGAAGTATTCTCTATATATAACAGTCTATGAAGTATTATCTATATATAACAGTCTATGAAGTATTCTCTATATATAACAGTCTATGAAGTATATGAAGTATTCTCTATATATAACAGTCTATGAAGTATTCTCTATATATAACAGTCTATGAATATAACAGTCTATGAAGTATTCTCTATATATAACAGTCTATGAAGTATAATGTATATATAACAGTCTATGAAGTATTCTCTATATATAACAGTCTATGAAGTATAATGTATATAAAAGAAGAACTTCTAATGTTCTGAAAACTTTACTAAACGTTTCGACCTTCGGTCTTCATATAAGTATTAAGAAAATAATAATAACTAATAAAAATGGTAAAAATATGTAAAAATATGAACAGGGTGAAAGTGAGAGACCACTTATATAACAGTCTATGTTTATATTTTGTATGTGGCCACAGATGGCAATATTTTGAGCCCAAAGGGGAGGGTACTCCCTATAACGGACTAAACGGGGAGGCCACGCCAGAAAGGGGGTACCTTTTTCAGGTTGGAGGTGAATAAACGGGCGTTTTCGGATATATTGTTGTGCCTTGGACATGTCAAAATCCACAGCCTATATATCCCAGACTCCCATAACATATCACAGACCTAAGAATCTATACCCCGGCTATCCTATACCATATTACAGACCTAAGAATGTATACCCCGGCTATCCTATACCATATTACAGACCTAACAATCTATACCCCGGCTATCCTATACCATATTACAGACCTAACAATCTATACCCCGGCTATCCTATACCATATTACAGACTTAAGAATCTATACCCCGGCTATCCCATACCATATTACAGACCTAAGAATCTATACCCCGGCTATCCCATACCATATTACAGACCTAAGAATCTATACCCCGGCTATCCTATCCCATAATACAGACCTAACAATCTATACCCCGGCTATCCTATACCATATCACAGACCTAAGAATCTATACCCCGGCTATCCTATACCATATTACAGACCTAAGAATCTATACCCCGGCTATCCTATACCATATTACAGACCTAAGAATCTATAACCCGGCTATCCTATACCATATTACAGACCTAATCTATCCCCGGCTATCCTATACCATATTACAGACCTAAGAATCTATACCCCGGCTATCCTATACCATATTACAGACCTAAGAATCTATACCCCGGCTATCCTATACCATATTACAGACCTAAGAATCTATACCCCGGCTATCCTATACCATATTACAGACCGGCTAAGAATCTATACCCCGGCTATCCTATACCATATTACAGACCTAACAATCTATACCCCGGCTATCCTATACCATATTACAGACCTAACAATCTATACCCCGGCTATCCTATACCATATTACAGACCTAACAATCTATACCCCGGCTATCCTATACCATATTACAGACCTAAGAATCTATACCCCGGCTATCCCATACCATATTACAGACCTAAGAATCTATACCCCGGCTATCCTATACCATAATACAGACCTAAGAATCTATACCCCGGCTATCCTATCCCATAATACAGACCTAAGAATCTATACCCCGGCTATCCTATACCATATCACAGACCTAAGAATCTATACCCCGGCTATCCTATACCATATTACAGACCTAAGAATCTATACCCCGGCTATCCTATACCATATTACAGACCTAAGAATCTATAACCCGGCTATCCTATACCATATTACAGACCTAACAATCTATACCCCGGCTATCCTATACCATATTACAGACCTAAGAATCTATACCCCGGCTATCCTATACCATATTACAGACCTAAGAATCTATACCCCGGCTATCCTATACCATATTACAGACCTAAGAATCTATACCCCGGCTATCCTATACCATATTACAGACCGGCTAAGAATCTATACCCCGGCTATCCTATACCATATTACAGACCTAACAATCTATAACCCGGCTATCCTATACCATATTACAGACCTAAGAATCTATACCCCGGCTATCCTATACCATATTACAGACCTAAGAATCTATACCCCGGCTATCCTATACCATATTACAGACCTAAGAATCAATACCCCGGCTATCCTATACCATATTACAGACCGGCTAAGAATCTATACCCCGGCTATCCTATACCATATTACAGACCGGCTAAGAATCTATACCCCGGCTATCCTATACCATATTACAGACCTAACAATCTATACCCCGGCTATCCTATACCATATTACAGACCTAAGAGTCTATACCCCGGCTATCCTATACCATATTACAGACCTAAGAATCTATACCCCGGCTATCCCATACCATATTACAGACCTAACAATCTATACCCCGGCTATCCTATACCATATTACAGACCTAAGAATCTATACCCCGGCTATCCTATACCATATTACAGACCTAACAATCTATACCCCGGCTATCCTATACCATATTACAGACCTAAGAATCTATACCCCGGCTATCCTATACCATATTACAGACCTAAGAGTCTATACCCCGGCTATCCTATACCATATTACAGACCTAAGAATCTATACCCCGGCTATCCTATACCATATTACAGACCTAAGAATCTATACCACGGCTATCCCATACCACATTACAGACCTAAGAATCTACACCCGGCTATATCCTATACCATATTACTGACCTAAGAATCTATACCCGGCTAGCCTATATACCATATTACAGACCTAAGAATCTATACCCCAGCTATCCTATACCGTCCATATTACTGACCTAAGAATCTATACCCCGGCTATCCTATATACCATATTACAGACCTAAGAATCTATATCCCGGCTATCCTATACCATATTACAGACCTAAGAATCTATACCCCGGCTATCCTATACCATATTACAGACCTAAGAATCTATACCCCGGCTATCCTATACCATATTACAGACCTAAGAATCTATACCCCGGCTATCCTATACCATATTACAGACCTAAGAATCTATACCCCGGCTATCCTATTCCATATTACAGACCTAACAATCTATACCCCGGCTATCCTATACCATATTACAGACCTAAGAGTCTATACCCCGGCTATCCTATACCATATTACAGACCTAAGAATCTATACCCCGGCTATCCCATACCATATTACAGACCTAAACAATCTATACCCCGGCTATCCTATACCATATTACAGACCTAAGAATCTATACCCCGGCTATCCTATACCATATTACAGACCTAACAATCTATACCCCGGCTATCCTATACCATATTACAGACCTAAGAATCTATACCCCGGCTATCCTATACCATATTACAGACCTAAGAATCTATACCCCGGCTATCCTATACCATATTACAGACCTAAGAATCTATACCCCGGCTATCCTATACCATATTACAGACCTAAGAATCTATACCCGGCTATCCTATACCATATTACAGACCTAAGAATCTATACCCCGGCTATATCCTATACCATATTACTGACCTAAGAATCTATACCCCGGCTATCCTATATACCATATTACAGACCTAAGAATCTATACCCCGGCTATCCTATACCGTCCATATTACAGACCTAAGAATCTATACCCCGGCTATCCTATACCATATATACAGACCTAAGAATCTATACCCCGGCTATCCTATACCATATTACAGACCTAAGAATCTATACTTCCCGGCTATCCTATACCATATTACAGACCTAAGAATCTATACCCCGGCTATGCTATACCATATTACAGACCTAAGAATGTATACCCCGGCTATTCTATACCAGATTACAGACCTAAGAATCTATACCCCGGCTATCCTATTCCATATTACAGACCTAAGAATGTATACCCCGGCTATCCTATACCAGATTACAGACCTAAGAATCTATACCCCGGCTATCCTATACCATATTACAGACCTAAGAATCTATACCCCGGCTATCCTATACCATATTACAGACCTAAGGATGTATACCCCGGCTATCCTATACCATAAATATTACAGACCTAAGAATCTATACCCCGGCTATCCTATATCATAATACAGACCTAAGAATCTTACAGATTGGTTTAGGGTGAAGCACTGATGCTACGAACGTGTGCATGAGGCAACTACAATCATGGAACTAATAGAAAGCTTCACAGTATGTGAAAGTTCCCCACTTCCCTCTTTTTAATTAAATTTAAAATGAGGCCAATCAGAGCAAGGTCTAGTTCCGATATTTATGTTAAAAACATCGATGGTGGTTTTCTAATACTACTGCATAATATACAAGCCAGAAAAGTCACGAACTGATTCATCATTCTGTTACTCGTCATTTTGAATTGTCAATCAGCAAAAAAACTAATTCTGTACCGTAAACAATTGATTGCGTTGTATTACTTGATCCATGGCTGATTTCATAGCCAGTCACGTATTAGACAAACAGTGAAATAACTGCGTTGGTTGTTTTGTACACGACCCCACAAGCTTTTCAGCTTTAATTTCAATCGTGTATAAATAAAGTTATTGTATTGTATTGTATTGTACCTGACTCAGAGATCAATTACAAATATTGAACTATATATTATTGTCTCTGCATGAGTGCTGCGCTGAATTCAAACAAAAACATTACAATGAATCATACTAAACTAATCCCTGATAGCGACTTATTTCGTTTACTAAAAACCTATTGAAGCATAGTTGCTTTGGTAATGTTTTGCTACTAGCGTTGTACGTTGTTTGGTTTGTCGACTATAGTTGCTTTGGTAATGTACAGGCTACTAGCGTTGTACGTTGTTTGGTTTGTCGACTATAGTTGCTTTGGTAATGTTTTGTACTAGCGTTGTACGTTGTTTGGTTTGTACTAGCGTTGTACGTTGCGTTGTTTGGTTTGTCGACTATAGTTGCTTTGGTAATCGTTGTGTGGTTTACCTTTTAATTTGGAGCGTTGAAAGTGAAACTTTTTATAAGCGCACTGAGATTTTACGCTTGATGACTGACTAACAGTGAAACGTTTATACCGAGATTTTACACATGAACATTTGTGGCGATTAATTAATTAGCCCAAGCCACAAGGCTAGAACCATAATACGAATTTAAAGGAGCTTATAAATGGTTCTTTGAGTCACTATTCTTTGAGTGCTATTTTATATTTTAGACGTACTATAGCATCCATTAGTATACGTAGTACTATAGCATCCATCCATTAGTATACGTAGTACTATAGCATCCATTCTAAAGCATTACCTTTGGCTGCTATTTCAATTCTGTTTTACGAAGAATCCACCCAACTTTTCGATCCGCACCATCACAATGTAAAGTTCTATCAGAAATGCCGACAAGTGAAATATTGACATCATTTGAATAAGGTCGCCGTCAACACGTCACGAGCAAGCGTCATCAAAAATGTTTCACCATTTGAGGTATTGCTTGATAACCAGGCCTTAAAGTGTACTATGATAACATTTTGCGAAGTTGATGTTTTTGCATTTTTAGTATCCTGGTAGTATGTTTATTAACATATCCAAACCGTTTTTCGTTACGATAAAAAGAACTTCCACAAAATGAGCTTCTTTTGTACAATTTTCGAGCCCGCCATTATTCAAACTGGTTCCTGGCCGGTGACTAATTACTCGTGCCCAGGCCGAAGGCCGCACGAGTTATAAAACCCAACGCGAATTTTTTTCGTTTTTTGGGGCGTCAGAAAATCGCAAAGTTGTGCAATATCCGGTCACATGCTATCGAGACCAAATATAAATAGGGGAGAGGGTTGCGGATCAGCGAAGGGGGAGTGCAAGGGGAGAAGGTTTGCAACGCCTAGTACCGGGGCCTAGTATCTCCATCAATTATATCTGTATTGGAACCATTTATATACAAACATTGATCTCTCTCCCAATCGATGTGGGACATTGTCAAATTCAAAACCGTCACTAAAAATAAAGTCAAAATCAAATCAAATCAGATTACAGGGCAAATGGGATGTATTTACACAATGATATTGTCAAAGGTGGTGTGTGTCTAGCGGCGTCAGAGCGAAAGCATGGGGTCTTGTACTACTGAATTGTCTCGCACATGCGCAATGTGTTATATAGGCGTCGTGATTCCCGATCTAAAAGCGACTAAATTAAATGTGTTGGCCAAATGAAGGATAAAAAGACGAGGTATAAAGCAACAAGTCAGAGCCCAGGCATCCACCACGGCTTAGATATTGCACACAAATCCTAACTTCGGCCTTCATCGGTCGCTGTACAGCGCTCGTCAACACATCAAAATTCACAAGACAACTCGGACCCATCATCGAATAAATACAACTCAAAACCTCAAGAAAACTACACAGGGGACTTCAACAACTATTATTCTTTATTTCTAGTATTTTTTAGGGAATGATATAGAAAAATAATGCTTTTGAGAAACAAACAAACTCATACTCAAAACTATAAAATGACCGGTTGAACCACACCACGTGAAATTTTCGAATCGCTCAAAACCACTCAAAAACACAATTTCTTGCTCAGATTTCTACATCAACATGTTCTTTAATTTTCAGACTACTGTTGTGAAGACATTTTTGAGAATCTCATACCCTCTGAAGGCTTTCTAAGAGCTCATTCCTGATCCAACCGAACGAAAATCCAAAGACGTCATGATCCACTGATTTCTACGTTTGGGCTACCTGTAACCACAGGAAGCCCAATTATACAACTGACACACACGAACATTCAGTGAAAAGAAAATCCTTATCGTCCAAGAAGATAAGCACACGAATAGCTGGGACGTCTATGTGTTCTACTAGAAAGGAAACCACAAGCTTATATTTATGGTATTTTATATTTCGAAGTCTAAATGAAAAATCGACCGACAACAACTATCAATCATTGAACTTTACTCGTTGAATACATTTTTATATAAACTTACCAAGATAATGGTCTCTTGATTTTACTTTTAAAATGTTCAAATATTTTCACTCTAAGAGCGAAATATAAAACATACGGCATTGATCACGAAAGATAACTGCGACTCATGTGCTGGTTCCAGGTAGAAAAGGGAAGCTTTCAAGCAAAAATCAAACTCGTATACAAACTTCGAAATCCACACTTCCACAGGGATCCCAATTCTTGAAGCATGTCAGTACATGTAGCTCATTCTCAACAGGGCACGAGTGTACATTGCCCATAGCAATGTCTAGTTGTAAAATAGAAGTGACGTCAGTTTCTCAACATCGTTCGTTGCAAGTTCGTCACATGGCTAATTTACATGCATCAGCACTGCGATTTTTTGGCGATTCAAGACACTGTTTCATGTTCAAATCATAATTAAACTAAAAATACAGTGCAGCAAGCCGTGTAGCGAAGCGTTCACATTGAGAAACTGACGTCACAGTCTATTATAGAAGGACTAACAACGATTAACAACAATTCGACCAATAATGCTTTCTTCCCTCACTTGGAATCAATACTACTTTTACTAATTGATTCAGTTCAAGGCCCGCAGTAAACGACATTATTGGTTATCAGGGTCACAGGGGTTTCAGCTCTGCTGTTATGTGCTTCATCCTCTTAAAATAAAGTTAGTATTATTATTATATTATATTATATTATATTATATTATTATTATTAATAACAATAGAGTTGATGTTCTTGGGTGTAAATATGTTTTGGGCACTTCTCAGAGCTCATTTTAACCCTCGCCCCTATTAGCCATTACCTAAACGAGCAGGGGACTGGGAACGAGTTTATTACTGATGCAATTACGAAATTAACCAGTGGTCAATCGTACCAGTGGTCAATCGTACCAGTGGTCAATCGTACCAGTGGTCAATCGTACCAGTGGTCAATCGTACCAGTGGTCAATCGTACCAGTGGTCAATCGTACCAGTGGTCAATCGTACCAGTGGTCAATCGTACCAGTGGTCAATCGTACCAGTGGTTAATTTACGAACTCTTAATTGATCAAGTGAAGACAAGAGAAAATGAGGTAAGAGAAGGAATCCCTGGTACCCCATCATGTGCTCCGTTAATTCTATTTTTAGAACTCGATCTATTTTTAGCTTTAGTTACCATGCCCGCGCAACCAAAATACTCAACCTTACCTTGGTTTTTCCTTTCAAAAACTTTATATTTTTTGTCATTAAGAAGAAAAGCGAAAGACTACACAGCTTCTGCTCCAAGATAACAAAGCAGTGGTCGTACGCATATCAAACTTATGTTATACAAAAGGTCATTGTTTCGCAAATGCTAATGAGGCGACGGCGGTCTATCAATAAAAACAGCATGATTTTGGTACATTTTTGCTTTTTACTGCATTGTTAAAATACAAATCAAAAACCTACCAACAGAATATAAAAGACGAATATGTAAGGAATGAATAAGCTAGCAATTCAAGCAAAAATAAATATATTTGACTGTGTCATTTTCCGTTTCTTCAAAGTCAACGAACTGAAATCTCTGAAGAGACATAGGAGAGCGTGACATACGCTACACACAAAAACCCTCTGAATTCCTTGAGAATTGTGTCAATCAAAAACCTACCGCCAGATTCTAATGCTCTGTAATTATACGCGCATTTTGATATAAAATACATGTATATTGAACTTAATTAAGCTGTGTCAAAATGAAATCTAAAACAATTTGTTTGGTAATTATGAACATCATATTGGTGCTCTGTATCCCGGTCTGTATGTAGAAGCTACATAGGCGAATTCGCAAATAAATTATGGCTCGGAAAGGACGTTTTTTGAAGGCAATTTCCAATAATAATAATAATAATTACTTTATTTATATATATTTATATACGAGATATTTATTTATATTTATTTATATATTTACACACGAGATCGTAAGTTCGAATTTGTGATATATTTTCCCGTTGAGGAAACATATGCAGCTTTTCCATCCTCTCTTATATTTTAGCTACCTGATTTACACATTGTCAAAGGAAAAAAGTTGAATTCAGAAATGATAAACCAGTCACGTACGAATCTGCTTTATTTAGCGGTCATAGTGAACAAATTGCTGGATCAATCGGGCCTCAAACGTGCTTTAGTATGTTAACAAAAAATGTTGTCCGCGTGATACTGGATCCCAACAGGAGCAAATGTTCAATGATGCAGGACATAAGTTTGATATGTTTCTACGATGTTTTAATACGTGCAAAGTCTGTAAACGACCGCCTGAATAAAAATACAAAACTGAGCGAAACAAACATCGTCAACTCTCGGCTGAGAAATGCCATAATTTAATTCTCTAAGACTCATTGAAGGATTTTACGAATACTCAGGCGAATTGAGCAAAATTAAGGTGCTACAATTATAAACTACACAACGGTCAAAGCAATCACGAAAACAAACTATATTGTTAATGTGGTCTTACCGGCACTTGTATTCAACAATTACGAAGTCCAAGCGTTATTCTCAGGTTGGAAAACACGAAAGAAACTTTACAAAAGCCAACATCACCAAAACCTTGAAGCACCAGCCATATTGTGGTCATGAAAATTTAATTCAAGAACAAGCATCCCCATCTGCAGTCCTACAAGACGGCTACAACAAAACGATTCCTTGCACTTATCCGGTTTTCTCTGTCGAAGCACATGGCAAAATGAAGCCGTTTTCCTCTATTTAGAATCGTCTCAAGTGTCCCAAATTCACAATAATTTCAGTCAAATCCAAAAAGGATAATTTGGTAAAATCCTTTATTGAATTTTCGAAGTAAAAATTTGTAAAATGTTCGAGAAAGTTGAGAAGATTTTCTTCGCTCACTTCACTCAATTTTGACTTTTCATAGCCGTGCGTAACGGCCTGCGCAACCTCGCCTTATATGAACTGACCAATCACGTTCCGTTCCCAAAATAGATTGAGCATTCTAAAAATAGAATTAACGGAGCACATGATGGGTCAAGAGCCCAATACGGGAGATTCCTTCTCTTACCTCATTTTCTCTTGGTGAAGAACAATGTTTTTTTCCCCACGAAATCTGTCATTTAAAATATCGTCAGGCTGTAGCGAGAGTAAGAGTATTCGCACATAGACTACCAGTTGAATCTGGCCGCTATAACCAAAAAAATCCCTTGCGATGTTATTATTATAACGAAAGTGTAATTTATGTCATTCGAATGGAATCGGTGATGAATGTCTTTCTTCAATGAAAAGTTTTGTGGAGCTTAGATATGATTTTATGGTTTGTAACTCGCTCCCGGGCAAGGTAGGCTTCTCAACCGAGTGTTATTGTTTTGATTTTAATGCGCATGCGTGAGGCTTGACACTGTCCCTTTAATATCAATCTCGTCCCCAGAGCCGTTATTTCTTACTGCGCATGCTCGACGAAAGAACTTGGCTCTGGAAAAGTCCAATATTTCATGCTTTGTGATTGGTTCTTATGAATACAAAGAAAGAAACCGGAAATGAATTGATATTCCTGCAAAACAAACAGATTGTCATGCTTCTTCTTCCGACTAAAATTGAAAATAAAGAGAATTCATGTGACCTGAGGTGGATCAAGGTCCGTTTGGATAGACCGGAGGAACGAGGGAGATTCAGAAGGACGCGATACGCGGTGAGAGTATCGAACTCAAAGACAACCACACAGGACGAAGGCTAGGACAGAACTGGTTTATTCAAAGCAAAGATTCGCTTACATAACAATTACGATGAATACTTTAAAGGGGGACTTCAACCGAAAAATGAATCTTTTGAAAGCAAACGGAATAAACAGTTGAAAGTGTGCTAAATATCACTTCGTTGTTGATTTTTCTCAAAAACGTTTTTAAAGTACGAAAATTTAAGGCTAAAGTTTCCGTTCAGCAATCGGGAAAGTCCGGGATGCACTCGGAAATTGGTCGGAATGACGTCACAACAGGGAGTCACTTTCGCGGGACCCCATGTCTGTTCAGTGTTGTGAGTTGTTATCTCCTTCTTTATTCGTTTCTCTGCTCTAAATGCCAACTTTTTGCACAGTTTCTGGAAGCGAAGAGACCTGAATTTGTTTCTGAAAGAAGCTGAAGACGAAAATTGATTATTTTTGTATTGAAAACATTGATCATGGCCGATTAGTGTGGGTTCGATTTTTAAGACGAACAAAAACCGCTCAAATAGGGACTGGCACTTGAAGATTTATCTATTAAAATGATCGTTCAGCGTTTATAAAGAGAGAAAGACGTCGGGTATGTTTGCACTTCAATCTTCATTTACTGATTTAGCTAAGCCTACGGCTTCGATTCAGTTTTTTAATACTTCTAGCAGTTCTAGTTGTGTTATATTTTTGCAATGAAGATTGGAATTTAAGAACTTTAAAAGTTATTAAGCTTACTTACCAGCCTGAGCAAATGTACTTTTGTTACTGTTGTTATTGACTTTATTTTATACTACTCTGTCTAGCTTTGGCTTTATCACATAATGTAAATACGTGTGTGCTCAATGACAATAAATTGAAAGCAATTCAGTTGCATGATTATATAAAGAGGCTAATTATTTCATTGTCATGACTGACATTAACCATTCTCTTCTCCTTGTCCTCCAACTAGAGCTGACTCATCATGCTGGAACCTTTAGAAAATTTAGTTTTTCCTACTGAGCGAGATTGTTGTGTTGTTGTAAGCCTATAGAGATGGTGATTATCTGATAGTATAGTCCACAGGCTGGATGTCATAGTGCCAAGTTTGGGCTGTATGTATTTATACTGTAGTGACACGGCTTAAAAACCGCTGATTGGTTAATATTTTTTCGCTTTGAGAGTGCGCAATAAAGGATACCGCTTAATTTAGCGCGGGCTCATTCAAAATGGCGGTCGAAGAGTCATGTTCGTGACGAACTGTAGTATCACTGAAACCGAAGCTAAATTGACATTCACCTAAATCCTAAATTGTCATTCACCTACATTCTGTATTCCAGGTTTGTTTCATTAACAGCTTTTTGTACTATTCATCTGTAGTAGTTTTTGTCAGTAGCTAAAACCCAGGGGCAGGGGTACTTGTGGGATCGGGTACGTTTTGGTCTGGTATAGGGTATGGTTTCCACAATAACGCCACTATCAGTTTACATATCCCTTTAGCACGCTTTCAATCTGGGATAAGGTATACATTTTTAAGCTTTAGTCTGGGATAGGGTGTACATTTTTAGCTTTAGTCTGGGATAGGGTGTACATTTTTAAGCTTTAGTCTGGGATAGGGTGTACATTTTTAAGCTTTAGTCTGGGATAGGGTGTACATTTTTAAGCTTTAGTCTGGAATTGGGTATGGAAAATCAAAATTTTAGGTCTGGGATAGGGTCAGGGTTTTGAGGTGTCCGCGGCACACCCTTACCCAAAAATACCCTTAGTGCCCCCCCCCCCCAGGTGGCCCGTCCCCCCCCCCCCCCCCCCAGGTTAGTACACCATTTTAATTGGTACATGTGTGTGTGCCACCCTCACAGCGCTGAAACATCAAACTTACAAGGTAACAAATAATGTTGGCAATGTACACTGAAACAAGGTGATAAGCTAGTAAACAGGGTATGAAAATTGATGCATTGAAACATTGTCAGAGTTCAGGCTCAGTGACACACCTCCACCCGACCCCCACCCTTTCAGCGCGAAACGCAAATGGTTAATGTATGACCACCTAAATGTATTTGCATACTTTCGTCTCGGCCATTGTCCAATCAGCTTTGCAGGATTGTCTTATCTTATCTCTGATCTAACCACTAATTGGAGGATGGCGAGACAAAAGTATGTGAATACATTAAAGGCGGTCCTAGTCGAGAGCTTCACGCTGTAATAATTAATTAATTATGATGATGATCAGGGGCTCTAAAACCTTACACCACCCTAGTGCATTATACGACATGGCCCAGTGAGAAATAATAATAATGTGTGGTGCAAAACCAATAATAATAGCTTATTTATGGTACCCAGGGGTAACAACAGGCATATTTATTTATGTTCATACAATGTATGATGACTTGTACATTCACCATACGACAATGTACATAGGCATGACATACTTAGCCTTTTCTTATTTTGTGTAGCTATAAATAAGAGACCATTATTTTGTGCTTTGTAGTAATTTGAGTATGTATAAAAGGTAGTTTACTAGTCAGACTAGTTGCAATCACTTCCCTATCATTAATGTTAATCATATTGAACCAGCATGACAGCTGAAACTATGCTAATTAATTTTGATAGCATGTGACATATATTACACATTGCAGAATAATGGTTGTCTGTTATTGATCATATTCTTGAGGGAGGGAGGCCAGGGAGGGGAGGGGGACGTTTAGGAAACGATATATATTAAAATTACTTCCCATCTTAGTATCGGGTAGTATTTGTTTCCATAGAAAGTACAACTAAACCATCGCACACAATTCGATGTCATATCCGGGATATTAGCTAATTAGCATCTAGTTTTCAGTCTACCGTATCGAATTTTGACCTCCCGGTCAGGCCAAATTTACAGTAAATTCGCTAAAGTCCTCAGTTTTGTAGAGACATGATGTAAATACGAAACACTTAGGAAGCATTTGTACATCGGGAAATAACGGTTCAATGAATAACGTTTCTTGACTTACATTTATTTTCACAACAAGTAGCAGGGGCGTAGCGTGCATATACGCCCGTACGCACGTGCGTACAATTTAAAATCCTTAATATATGTATATATTATAAAAAACATAAAAATATTGAAAATAAAATGAAATCTAGGACAAAATCTTAACAGCTCACGGCAGATTACTTGCTGGAAACTACTCACAGAAGGCAGGAAAATGCTATTTTGGAGACCCTATACCTCAAAAAAGTTTCGGGGAGCATACCCCCGCATCCTCCTACGAGCTCGCACCTTCGCCGCTCGTCAGATTGTGTCCCCCAATACATTTCCCCTTTCAGTCAGTCATTGTAGGCATGTATAATGATGATTGTAGTTAGTACAGTCTCAAACAAAATAAATACCAAAAAACTGGCTTCGCCTCGGGTTATTATATCGCTATATATAACGGTAGCGGTATATATAACCTGTTTACATAAATCCTTTAACCAATACTCATAAATCATTTACACAACCTTTACATAAATCCTTTTCTGAATCCTTTATATAACCTTTACATAAATCCCCCCATAAAACTGAGTGATAAATGCATTTTACTATGTATTTATGTAGCGAGAAAGTCCGCTGGAAAACGAAGAAAATGGTATTTCCAAGGCTCTAGATTTCTAAATTTTCAGGGGGGGCATGCCCCCTCACCCCCCTAGAAGCTCACGCCTTCGGCGCTCGTTGCTATGTGCGTACATTGCAAAAAAAACACGCTACGCCCCTGAGTAGTGTTTATCAACCAGCTTTTCTCATGTGAACTCGTGCTAAAATGGCCTCCCGATGTATGGTAAATGTCAGCGTACGAAGTAAATCGTCTTCTTGTTGCTCGCCAGTGTCCATGAGAAAAATTTGTACATCGGGGATTTCTTGTATTTATATTGGTCTTTCTAATCCACAACTTGTTCTTGTGTTTATACAATTTCAAGAACCACCTTTTTGGAGTTGTTGACATTTGTCCGTAGTGCCATGACTCGAGGCAAATGCCGATAAATCGCCAAGCTTTTCCTCGACAAAAACAGTAATTCTGGTAGCCATTTTGAAAACATTAGTACCCAAGCCTCTGTTCCACAGGGAAACCAATTCATCTGGTCCCTGACTCCCCTAGATGATCGATTAAGTTTGACTGAAAAAGGCTGAGAATTCAAGAGAATTGGCCGATTGGGGCCTGGGCCCAAATTTAAAATTTCTCGCGGGATCTTGCGAAAACTGCTTCGGAAAAATATATAAACACGGTGTTTGGGGAAAATAAATACAGGATTATTTTTCATAATGTTTATAAATTATTGGAATGTTTTATTTTTGCCATTTAACCAAAACCACGATCATGACACGATTTCTTGGGCAATTGTGTGCGATGTGTATCATCTATACTTTTGGCTGAAGTCTACCAAAAACAGTCACACAGTGGAAGCTGTTACATACATGTAGTCATGACAACCAACTTTTTCATACCAGAAAGTATAAAAAGAGTAAGTGATTTTAGAAAAGTACATAATAATAGACTATACTTTCAGTAGTTGACACCACTATAAAATTATCTAACAATATTATAGGGCATATCAATGTATGCAGTCCCTCATTTTGTACATGTCAAAATCAAATTTAAATCAGTACTAAGCTTGTAAAATACATAAGCTTACATGTATAATAAATAGCAGGTATTTTATGCTCTCACCAAATAATGGTAATGACTGTTGTTGTGATTTCACTCTCTATTTACAAAACAAATGTAATAATACAACAGAATATGTAATTAAACTTCTGGAGCATCTTAGAAAAATAATTAGATTTAGCAACACAGGCATGCTGGAGAAACCTGGATGAGTAAGCTGGTGGATGGAGGAAATAGACTATAAAATCTAGGGATTCCACTCTACAGTATAATAAGCTTAATATAGTCTCACTCTCAGTCTCCATTACAATAAAGTATTGTTCAATTTCAAGCACATTTTCAACAAGTACAAAACAACGAACTATGTCAAATGATGTGAAACACATTTAAAAACGTTTATATCTATATAAAGCTTACTATTGAGTATTGTAAAATCCTAGACGATCTGCAGACTGCACTCGAATTCGAAAATTCATTACAATCTGTGGCTCTTTTTCTGCCTCTCCATCATCGTCTTGGTGTCTATTTGGCTCATATTAGTATAGCTCTACACTTTACTGCACTAATTTTCTCCCTTCCGGCATCTAATTCCTCTTCAATAAAACATCTAGTAAAAGTTCTGACATCCGCTCCTGCTTGTCCGCCATTTTGTGTTCAAAGAATGACTCCCTGTTGTGACGTCACAACAGGGCGTCCTTCTTTCGGGATGTGTTCGGAGAATGTTCGGTTTTCTGTCTTTAACGCTAAATTTGAACGATTTCCCGAAAGTTTTGAGAAAAATCAACAACGAGGTGATATTTAGCACACTTTCAACTGTTTATTCCGTTTGCTTGATGAAATTGACATACTATATAAACAAGTAAACCATTGCACAAAACTGACGATTGCAAAGACATTTCTTTTTCGACCTGGTGCCAATACGTAGGAAATCCATCCTGACACACCAAAAACCTAGTGCCTTTCGGTTTAGACTTGAACAAGCTACATTGTATGTGAGCTTCAATAACCGATTTCAAATGTAAACTAGTTAATCTATAACTAAAACTTCACTTGGCTACAATAACGTGAACCCGATATAAACAAACCAGTTCACGTATTAATTTATTACCTCATCAACTTTCCATTTAGAGATCGACATCCCTTTCTCTCTTAACTTATTTACTTGATCCACCATCAAGGAATTCAACAGAGAGACGATAAGCACAGTGCTTTTTTAGAGCCAGAGTCAGAGGATTTCATGTAATCATAAACGAGCGGCAAACGGCGAAACGGCGGCAAACATTGATAAATTAACGATTTGCCGTATTAAACCAGTGGGTAAAACTACTAAAGTATCATTGTTGAGTGTTACAATGTTCTTCATGGCGTCGTATTGCTTCGTTTTAAGATGAAAGCTTTCATCCAAACCCATTTTCTCGAGGGCAAACCGAACAGCTCCATCGAGAGTCCGCCATATTGTTTCCGGTAAGTCTCTTTTATGCGCATGTCACAAAATACCCAGATTCTGGGTTCCGGTCATTGGACTTTTCCAGAGCCAAGTTCTTTCGTCGAGCATGCGCAGTAAGAAATAACGGCTCTGGGGACGAGATTGCTTTAATATATAACATCTACCAGGTTACGACCACGCCCTCTTTGCGAGGCTACAATCACCTGCAGCACCAACATCTAATAGTTCTAAACCTTGCTCGGTTAATCTTGTAGCATTAACACCATTGGGTTTGTTCTTGTTACAGTATGCACTGTATTATTTCCCAGCTGGGCAAGAGGTTCGACCTGGGTTCAACTCAATGTCGCGCATTCTATTGGATAACATTCAACAATGGCTTCCTTCTGAATAGTCACTAATATTTTTGACATTTTATGCTTGGCAGTTCTTGGTCTGTTAGGATAATTTCCATTTATTATACACATACTGAGATTTACAGGCCAGAAAGCCACCAGATAAAAAACGTCCCTTCACATATAACAAGCCATCCTATTGGTCATACGATTTCCCTCACTAGTGAAGAATATCGTATGACCAATCAGAATCCTGATACGACATTTTTCACTAGTGACAAAAATCGTATCAGTTTATTCCCGCCGTTTTGCCTTCGCCCTTCTCCGCAGTTTTGTTTGAAAATAGTAAAAATGGCTTCAAGTCGATTCGAAAATCTCGGCGCTTTCTCAGTAGAAGAATTTATAGAAGAACGAGAAAACGTAAACACAAGGAACAAGACAAAACAAAATGTCGCTTTGTTAGAGGAATTTCTTGTGTCAGTGAAAGACGAGAGACGAATGATGGAAGAAATACCTCCTCAAGAACTGAGCGTCTACCTTAGCGAATTTATTATTATGACAGTTCGTAAAAAGGATAACAAACTACGGATTTAGCATCATGAAAGA
The DNA here is from genome assembly GCA_033675265.1 of Actinostola sp. cb2023. Classification (NCBI taxonomy): domain Eukaryota; kingdom Metazoa; phylum Cnidaria; class Anthozoa; order Actiniaria; family Actinostolidae; genus Actinostola; species Actinostola sp. cb2023. The sequence continues at coordinate 522,110 of JAUJYZ010001448.1, forward strand.
CCTCCAGTTCGAGCAAACTCGCAAAGCATTGCAGTCTAGCAAAAGGATCTAAATCGAAAAGAAAAAGGAAACAAGCCTACTGCCTCAGTCGCCTTAAGTGAAGACGATATAAAAGTGTTGTACGAGAAAGAACTACTAGGAACTGCAACACCGGAGGCTCTCCTAATAACATCTTATGGTTCAATAATACAGTTCACTTCGGTCTTCGTGGCTGCAAAGAACACATGTGTTGGGGCGACGTGAAGCAAAACCTTGTCGACTGGAGAAGAATATTTGGAATTGTAATGCGCATTAGATCATTTTATGTATTGTGCGCAACATAAATTATTAAATTATTATAATTATAATTATTAAAGACAAACTAAAACTCGCACTGGAGACAATCCCAGGGATGTTAGGGCGATAACTTCAAAAATGTTTTCCGTCCCTATCGCCGAAAAAGATCCAGTGTTTGCCTATAAATTATACGCCGAAAAAAGACCCGCCGAGATGAAAAGTGACAAAGCGCCGTTTTATCTGGCCGTAAACAATGTCACCAAATCTGATTCAAGAAAACCATGGTTCAAAAAGTCTGCAGTAGGTGTAAACATTAATGAAGAAAATGTCAGAAAAAGCTGTACTTGGACCAAAGCTCAAAAACCACAGCGGTCGAAAAACAATGATTCAGACTATATACTCTACTATATACTCTACTATTTACTCTACTATATACTCTACTATATACTCTACTATATACTCTACTATATACTCTACTATATACTCTACTATATACTCTACTATATACTCTACTATATACTCTACTATATACTCTACTATTTACTCTACTATATACTCTACTATATACTCTACTTAGGGCAGGCTTGTACGTAATCAATTTTAATAGTTCTTAAGAGCTAAAGTGTCTATTGTACGTCTACTCAGCTTTGTTGTAACAAACTGACATCCAATATACTGATGGCAAAGCGCTAATACTACACATCCATCTACTGTACTAATATTGATATACAGTAGATGCATTAAAGCGTACTCACGTTCCTTGTGATTCAGCTGTTCGTGTTATCTATTGTGGCTGTTTTTCTCTTCTTTAAAACACAATATTGTATACTTGATCGTTGTGTTCAAGACAAATTGAGAAAAACCTAAAGACATCGGCTTTTTATCGGCTTTTTTATGAGATTCAATATTCAATATTCTAAGCGATCAACGTAAACGATCATACGTTAAAATGACACATACAATCATTTGCAAAAATTCTGGCCGCCACGATATATCAATATATCAATATATCGGGTGCATTATGGGTAATTAAATAATCGAAAATTCCCCTTAAAGCGGGTTAACGCCAGCAAAGTTGGTAGAAATATTTAGTATAATGTTTGTTTTTGTCCTACGTTTGTTGTTTGTAAATTTTGCTTCATTTAATAAGTAAGGAAACTCAAAATGTTATTATTTAATTACCCATAATGCACCCGATATACTGATATATTGATATATCGTGGCGGCCAGAATTTTTGCAAATGACTATATATCAATGTACGATCATACGTTCGAATGACACATATATCAATGTACGATCATACGTTCGAATGACACATATATCAATATGGTATCAGGTCATTTCGCTTCTAAGTCTTTTCCGGCTTCCACTTTCAAAAGTCCGTTCGCCCCATCTTTCGCTTCTTAATTATGACAGGTCCGTTCGCTTTTAATTTCAAGAAACATCGTGAAATACATTATATATGTTAAATACTTGATATCGTGAGAACAATAAATAAATTAATAATAAATAACAAATAAATAAATAAATTGATTATTATTATTATTATTATTATTATTATTATTATTATTATTATTATTATTATTATTATTACCTCGATTTACGTGTTATTAACCACAGAGTCTGTGATTCTTAAGACTGGGTAAGACTCGATTTACTACATATATTTTCAAACATTCAGAGTAAAGGCTTCTTCTGTAGGCAGTGTCTACACGACAGAGTTTAAGCGAGCTTTGGGAGATTTCGATTGGGTTGTTATTAGCAGTGATCGCGGCAAAGCGAGTGTAGAGGTTGATTTTCCCAAGGGGTTATTTACTCATTGGAAGCGAAAGCACTCTTGTGTGACTTCAGTACTTCAGTAACAAACAATCAAACCCAGAGATACCTTAAGTCCCTAGTTGGTGGATGCCCTTATTTTGGTCACAAGAACATATGTGTTGTGCTTAAGAAAGCTTATTTTGAAGATAAGAAAGAAAATAAAAGTCTATTTCCCAAGCGTTACAGCGTTACTTTTTGGAAGCGAAAGCATTGTTGTGTGACTTGAATGTGACAACTTCCAACTCAGTAACCAAGCTACGCGATAACTAGTCCCAACTTTGGTGGATTCCCTTATTTTGGGCACAAAGCTAGAGGTTTGGCGCAGAGTAACTTTCATTGCGATCGCTCGAGGAATTGAGAGTTACGTTGGGCTCGAGTGCGAAGAGTTCTCAGCGAGTTTAGAGAGTTTACTCTTTGGAAGCGAAAGCACTGTTGTGTGACTGCCACTTTATTATTGACAAACAATCAAACTCCGCGATAACTTGTCCCTACTTTGGTGGATTTCCCTCATTAGTCGGGCTTCCTGTGTGGAAGCCCCGACTCTAAAAATGAGAAGCGTTCTTTGTCGTCGTCTTCGTCGTCGACCCCAAAAAGCACGCATGCGCCCTGTCGGCCGCTAAGATAATCACCGACCAACAACATGATCTTATATATCAACACGAGACATCGCACATCGTCCTCTTTCTTCAGAAACCTTGTCGAAGGAAGGTTAATATGTCGTCTTGTTTAAGCTTATATTTGTATTTGGTATGGATATATTTATGGCACCAAATAAACTATTGTCATTTCTATGATTCGCTGAGTTTGTGAAATCGATTTTACAAAGAAAGCAGTTCTACCGAGTCATGCATAATCACCCAAGGCTCTAACAACATGGTTTCTTCACAAACCTTGTCAGTTGGAGGAAGGTTACTAGTATGTCGTCTTGTTTTTTATTATTTTTCTCCGTACGCGTCAACGTCGAGCTAAAGCCGAAGGAGACATAAAGTCTGGCCAAGAAAGATTAGAAAGCACAAACCAATCAGGGAAAGCACCAGAGGTCAAGGGGCCAAAATATAAGTGTTTATTCGTCTAAATCTAAATTTAGATTGAAACAGGACGCTCTAGTAACATGAAGTATATACTGTAAAGTTCGCAGTCTACTGAAATTGCAAGGAAATATTAAAGCATGTTCAGTATCGAGCTCGAGTCACGCAACGACGAGCAACCAAAAACTGTTTCAATCGCACTATATAAGATATCTATATTTAGCTCAAATAGGTTACATTTCATTTAGAAGCCCGACTTCACGCTAGAAGAGCGTCTAGTTTTATGCACAAAACATGTGCATGTTGTGCTTAATAAAGCGTATTTTGAAGATAAGAAAAAAATAAAAGTATATTCCAAGCGTTATTTGACTCTTTGGAAGCGAAAGCAGTCTTAGTATAGTGTTGTGTGATTTGAATGCTCAGTGTTTACAATGCCCTGAGATGCGAAAATTGCTCACTTTCTAGATCAATCACTAAAGGTTTTGAATCAGGCTAACTATTTTATATATTGGATACTACTGCAGCATTTCGTATTTTTGTGGTTTCCGTGGTTATTAATTTACCTCAATGGTTTTGCGCTTTACCTATAGTTTCTAATATTGACAATAAAGGCGAAATTATTTAGTACTATTAAACAGACGCCGTCTTTGTTTACAAGAAACTTCCCAGTTGGTCTTCCTGTGCAGCTTGTCTATATAAGGAGGGCCGATTGCTTAATAATCCAATCAGAATTCGAGTAGTGAATTCATTCTTGTTTTGAATTTTATAATTAACGGAAACTCAAAGCGAATAACCGTTGACTGTAAAGGTCAAGGTTTTTAGTTCTTCTTATGTTAGCGAAATACAAATGATTACTGTCCAATTCTTCAAACTCTTATGTTGTAGCCAAAGGGTCTGGATAGCAGCAAACTTACATAAATTTTAAGAAATAACACGATAACTTTGAAATTACAAGACATGTTTCGGCAGTGACTACTGCCATCTTCAGTACTGAAGATGGCCGGTACGCACTGCCGAAACATGTCTTGTAATTTCAAAGTTATCGTGTTATTTCTTAAAATCTTATGTTATAGAATACACGTATTTCGCATATTTGTACAGTATTTTCAGTCAGTTCGGACATCAATAAGTATATCAAATCCCGGGATCAAACCTAACTTAACCTAACCTAACCTAACCTATTTATATTCCTATTTATATTATATATTATATATTATTTATTATAGTGTCCCCAATTAGTTGTATAAACTAAATACATTGACACTGAAATAAAGTCATTATTATTATTATTATTATTATTATTATTATTATTATTATTATTATTATTATTATTATTATCATTATCATTATCATTATCATTATCATTATTATTATTATTATTATTATTATTATTATTATTATTATTATTATTATTATTATTATTATTATTATTATTATTATTATTATTATTATTATTATTAAGCGAACGGACCATGGAACATCATCAGGAAGTATATTTTTTTAGAAGCGAACGGACTTGGAGGCGAAAAGACTTAGGCCTAGTTCAGACGTCGTGCTAATCATGAGCCGTTCTCATTTCAAACACGGAAAGTACGGCGTTTGAACTAGGCCTTAGAAGCGAAACGACTGGAGGCGAAAAGACTTCATAGAAGTGAAACGAAATCATCCGAAAATGTATTATTTTGGAAGATCGTTTTTGAAGCTCAATAAATTCGCAGATCGTGTTTTATCGCGGGTCTAAAACCCGATAAAACACTCCTGCTTGTTTATTAAACATCGGGAATGATTTGTCACAAGTAGTCAACTAGAATTTCTCTGGCACGCCCCCACATTCTAGTACATACAAACATGGGCTCAAATTCAAGGTTTTTTGCAATTTTCCTCGTATAAATGCATATAACTAAAAAGTTAACGACGGATTTAGTTTGTTTGATCTTTCATGGACCATATTATTTGGTTATAATTGAAATTCGATGCAAAAAAGTACCGTATTTTTTTAGTTGAATGGGTCTACCTTACAAGAGAATTGGCGTGACATGACCTCAAACTGGCCTGTCAGCCCACATAAATAGCTTTTATTGAAACTACACAGGCCTAGTCACGAAATTAACTACGGATTAGCATAGCCCGCGCTTTTATGGACATTTTGATACCAAATACATGTTAGTTCGTAAAATTTTCGCACCGTATTTCGGCCAGTTTACAGAGTATATACACAACAGCCTCGAAGCTCTTCCTAGTATTTATATCTATTGATCATTGTATTATTTTGACTCGATGTAAACTACTGGGGATTCAAAAGTATGATGTGTCAGGCTTCTCTGGTGTTGTTAGTATGACTATTGATAACAGCTTGTGCCTTCGCCGTTGCACAAACAAAACTGATGAATCTGAGGGAACTGATAGCGGGTGAAAATACTCAATGCAAAGCAGTGGTGAACCCTTTTTCCATGCACAATTAATGTAACAAGTAAGTGTTGTATATGTCGATGTATTAATCAGATCTAATCACGGCATGAAATTATAAAAGCAATAATCTATGACTGATTTGGGGATTTCGTGGAGGGGGAGGGGAGGGGGTCAAGCGAAAATATAAATTAAACTGAAGTACATATTGCATATTATATATACACCTAATTTCAAAAACGTTGTCCAATAATAATCAAAAAAGCCAAATAGGATTTCATTAAAAGACAAAAGAAGTGCACTCAAGCTGAACTGTTTCTTTTGTCTTTTTGAATGAATTCGTATTTGGCTATTTGGACAACGTTTATGAAATTAGGTGTATAATATTAATATACCGAAGTGAAAAACAATCAGAAACTGACAGGAAAAAAAGAAGAATAAGAATTCGAAGGGATTCGCAGGGACTAGGACCGAAAAGACCAAATGTTCCAATTTGTAGGCAAATCTTTTCCGATGAGTACGTATAGTTTCTTCTATTGTACTCGAATATACTAGTATTAATTATAATATAATATATACTTTTCTCAAATTTGTAAAAAAAAATATTCTAATTCATTTTTGTTGTGGGCCAAATTGGAAACCAGTTTGCATTTGTTTGTACTCACTGAATTTGTCACCCACGTGAAGTAAAGTATATGTATGTATGTGTGCATGTATGTATGTACGTATTGTCATGGCCATGTACTACATGAACCACACTGTAATTACGTCTATACACACATTGGAACCCTAAAGATGAGCGCGTGGTAGGAAAGCTCGGTTTATTTTAGAAATGAATGCTAAGTCGATTTGTAAAAGATTGACTGATTACGAATTACAACAAAATCAAAACACACTACTTCACTCTTGGTACCGTGTTCTTTACTGACAGTCTTGTGTAAAAGCTAGGAATAAGCCGGGTGATATTGAGGTTATATGACTTATATCTTAAGCTAAATCCATTAGTTTTAAATCAAAGTTAACATAAAAGGAAAAACTCTTTGGTTTATATTTGGCTGCAAACTTTACACTTCGAAAAGGAAAACCGCAACCTCGAACTTATGCTATTGTGCATGCGCATATCTTTGTTGGTGATTGGCCAGTATGAATGACCTACTTATATGTTCCTGGGGCGATGTAGAGTGCGCCATCAGCGCGAAGATTATTGGTTCCTTTGATGGTTGCTTATAGAACACTAATGTAGCGAGCAAAAAATATCCTACAGCCTAATGTTTGTTTTCTATATGTAGAATATATATTTACAAACATAAGAGTAATGAAACTGCACTTCATTTTAGCCAAAGCAATATTAGATTTCGCCCCTTTTTAAAAAGCAATCTCATCAAATAAAAATCCATTAAACATTTGAAATTATTTTGTTCTGTTCTACGATCATTCGTTACATTACTCAATGAAGTTTCTCACAAAAGCAAGGTTTATATCGCGCCCATTCTAATAGCATCATACGGAAATAGCTAAGAAAGAGTTGACGAAAATAAACTTATAAGTTTCTAGCGCTTTGTAAATGTATCGACTTTGTACATCACCCACACTAGATAAAATGTTCATATTTTCTACCTGTGGTTGCTTGTGTACACCATGCTAACGCAAAGCCATTCATGTGTTTAGTGTAGCACTGGTTACCAATGAATTCGTGTTCAGTTTTGTAGTGAAGTCAAAAGATAGAAATCTTACCTTTTGGATTCGTGCTTTCCGGTACCGGAGGAGACTCAAATGAAGACGTGAATCAAATCACATACAATGATTTTAATGAACAAAGTCCAACTAAGAGGTTCGTTTCAGATAAATCGCCGCTGGCTCCAATATGGCCACGGGCGGTCTTGATTCGATCACTAACATGTTTATTGTCTGCCGCTATTCATGTTTATGAACAATAGATGGTACACGAATTATATCTCGTAAATGTTTATTTACTAAGAGTGTCTTTGTAAGATGCTCAGTCACTGATTTGGTACAAGAAACGCTGATGGTTTGCGACAAAAGGTTCGTGTGTGTAGATAATAATCGATCTGTCTACTAGTCCTTTATATCAAATTACATCTAATACTTCTGTACAAATGAAAAGAGAATCAATAAATACAAATACAAATTCCATCTAGTAGACAAAGACTAACCTGTGGTGGGAGTGGGGCTCAACGATTAGACGACCTCCCCCCCCCCCCCCCCCCCCCCCACACACACACACACTTAAACAGGACCTTGCTAGGTAAAGCATACAATGTCACTACCCAAATCCCCTGATATTTCAACAAAAAAATCGGCCATCTCATTTTGAAGGTCACTGGAATTCGCTTAGCCGCAATGTTCTTGTTTAGTACAAGACATTCATGAAGAATATGAAAATAGAAACCCCCATGATCCTTCAGGATCGCACCTTTCTACCATTTCGGTGTAATATTACATTAGGTGTAATAGGTGTAATATACCTTTTCCTAAGGCTACAAACTTCTCTTTTCGTCATAGTTCCATGTTGGATTTCCCACGTGCACATTATTCATGTGCTTGCTTATTTAGCTCTACTTGTAATAATAATAATAATAATAATAATAATAATAATAATAATAATAATAATAATAATAATAATAATAATAATAATAATAATAATAATAATAATAATAATAATAATAATAATAATAATAATAATAATAATAATAATAATAATAATAATAATAATAATAATAATAATAATAATAATAATAATAATAATAATAATAATAATAATAATAATAATAATAATAATAAGTATAGGTAATCATACGTATGATTACTTATTAATAACATAGATGCAAAAATTTAGCGAAAATTAGACAGCAAAGGACACACGAAAACAAGCATGCACGTAGCGAAGTACTCGTTTATTTGACATCAAATTAATCGACACTACAACACAACAACTATAGTACATAATGATTGTAGCAACAAACAGTAATAAGTACAAAGGCTGTTCATCGTTTTTAGAAAGTTGAAACGAGTACAAAACTCTGATTTTCTATTCCCGAAAGCTCAAAAGTTTGATCCTCAGACCTCAGTTTTTAATTGAGAGTTCATTCACGCACTCAGAGAGAAATTCGACCAAACTTACTGTAAATCACTGGATATCCTTGATTACTTTCCTGACCACTCAAACCAAAGTTGCCAATACTCATTAATTTGTAGAAGTTTGAAGTACCTTTTGCTTACAAGAGCCAACAAAGTTCTTCATTTATCACGTACATGTAGTTTTCAGTTTTCCTTTCTAGAGAAGGCTCCCCCGTCAACTTTCATGTCGAGTCTATAAAATGGTGAAAATGTTGTTTTTGGTGCTTGTTAACTCCAGAATAACAGGCAGCGAGTCCTTCTTTCCATTCTTTCTGTCTTTTGTACTGCATAACATTGATTTTTCAGTGATTTTGGTAGCGTTTTTCAACCCTTTTTTGGCAAAGATCCGCCATCTTGAAATTTTTGAAATTCTGTGAATTTTCTGTTGCCATGGAAACCACTGTAATGTGATTGGCTAAAATTATTTTCTATTGTTTATTAGCCAATCAAAAGCGAAATTTTGTTTGTAATTTGCACTGTGTTACACTTTTTTGCACTGTGTTACACTTTTTTGCACAGTGTTTAGAATAAATAGCAAAGCTCTCAGTCAATCAAAATCGAGTAATTTTTGCATCTATATTATAAAAAAATAAAAATAAAAAAAAAAAAATAAAAATAAAAATAAAAATAAAAATAAAAATAAAAATAAAAATAAAAATAAAAATAAAAATAAAAATAAAAATAAAAATAAAAATAAAAATAAAAATAAAAATTAAAATTAAAATTAAAATAAAAATAAAATTAAAATTAAAATTAAAATTAAAATTAAAATTAAAATTAAAATTAAAATTAAAATTAAAATTAAAATTAAAATTAAAATTAAAATTAAAATTAAAATTAAAATTAAAATTAAAATTAAAATTAAAATTAAAATTAAAATTAAAATTAAAATTAAAATTAAAATTAAAATTAAAATTAAAATTAAAATTAAAATTAAAATTAAAATTAAAATTAAAATTAAAATTAAAATTAAAATTAAAATTAAAATTAAAATTAAAATTCGCTGATAGTTTCTTTGCTTGGACTTCAAAATAATTCTTCATGTCATTATTAAGGCCCGTTTACACGGGCGATTTTTGTTGCAATTTCATGCAATTTTTCTTCATTTTTACACACACACTTTTGTTGATCAACAAAAGTGTGTAAAAAATAAAAAATAAAAATAAAAATAAAAATAAAAATAAAAATTAAAAATAAAAATAAAAATTAAAATTAAAATTAAAATTAAAATTAAAATTAAAATTAAAATTAAAATTAAAATTAAAATTAAAATTAAAATTAAAATTAAAATTAAAATTAAAATTAAAATTAAAATTAAAATTAAAATTAAAATTAAAATTAAAATTAAAATTAAAATTAAAATTAAAATTTAAATTTAAATTAAAATTAAAATTAAAATTAAAATTAAAATAATTAAAATAAAGCACGCGGACTTCGCATCCTATGGCCAATCATAGCGCGCGCGTTATATCATAGTTATTTTATAAAGCTAACTGTATTAATGTGACGTATCTTTTTAGGTAGTCTGTTCCATAGATTAGGGGCTGCAACTACAAATGCCATGTCCCCTAAGGTATCTTTCGTTTTATATCTTGGTGGAACCAGGATAACCTCATTGCTCATTCTAAGGTTATAACAGCTCACACAGGCACTTTGGAGCAACGACATGTAGTGCTTTGAATGTGATCAAAAGTACTTTGAACAAGACTGATTGGCAACCAATGAAGATTACAAAAGTCTGAGCTGGTGAGCTTTGTTGGTATACGTAACCCTCTGAACTATTTTATGTCCATGAAGACCTTCGAGAATAATGTGGAGAGATGCACCGATAATGATAGTGAAAGGTTGCAGCATACAATACAAGGAAAAGCAAGATATGTGATAACCTGTTTTAGTAGAATTACACAGGTGATTATAGAAAATCAAGCGCGCTGATTGGTCGAGAACTTCGGACTATTTATCGATAGTTACCTACAGCATTTTGACAAAATGGCTGCCAGCTTTTGAAATATGAAATAAAAAAATATTTTCTTTAAAATGCTTATTTATTTTTATTTTTTCAAATAATCACCTGTGTAATTCTACTAAAACAATTAGTCACCTCAGGCTCAGTGAATAGCAGTGATAATAACATCGACTTTGTCTCGGTTATTATTCACCGATATTCACCTCGCCTTTGGTGACTAATTGTTAAATAGCCTCAGAAACAATGGTTGGGCTGCCTGTGCTGCGTCCATTGAAGGAATGGTCAACGCTCAGCCACAGGCAGCCCAACCATTGCTTTTGAGGCTACTAACTAATTCAAAAAATGATATTTGCGTCTTTTTTTGATGGGTTCCCTGTGGTAAAAGCGCGCGCGCGCAATACATATGTTGGGTTCCCTGTGTTGAGTAATGTCCTATGTTGGGCTTCCTGTGTGCATCCCGCGCGTCCCGCAGTGTATGTGTATATTTACACAAGGTATGAAACTCCAGTCACGTGATGGCCTGATGTGCGGCGCAAGTAGATGGTGCACTTTTCCGTGAACCGAAGAGCCGAAGTCGTCGTACGTTACAGGCCCTTGGGGGGTACTCAGGGTAAAGTCGTTAAATTTTGTCGCTAATGCAGTAATGGCGGGGCGCGGAAGAGAAGTTCATATCAAGAAAGACTGATTTTTTCGGTGTAAACGTTGGGATTCTTTTCCCTATTCATGGTAAGTTTAGAAGTTCACAATTCATGTCAACTTTAAGTAAATCTAGAAGAAATTCGACGGTTTTAAAGTACTACCATTTTACACCCTGAAGATGGACCATGTGTCCGAAAGCTTGGTTTTAAAATAAAAATGTTTTGGTTGAAGAAACAAACAAACTAATCATGTCTACACCAACCAGCAAAGAATTACTTGGTTTTAAAGTAGTCCTTTTTCATTTTGAATGGTTGAGAAACTTTGGATATGTTTTGCTCGACACGTGAGAAAGTTTTGCAGTTGAAAATAAACTGAACTAAAAGTACTTTTTGTCATGGTTTTTACGTAGAATTTGCTCTAAATGTTCTCTAATGAAATGACTTGCCTATATACTAGGGCAGAAGGGCTGCTTAATACTCCTCAACAAATCAGTTTTTTACCATAAATTATGCAGAACTGATTTGACTTGTGTATTAAATTGTCAGTGATCGAAATACACTTCAACAAGGAACCTCTCTCAACTGACTGATTTTACTTTATCTGTTTAAACATTACTGACTCTCTCATCTAGAAAGTGTTTGACATAATTTTGTACTTTACTTATAGTTCTTCTGACACAAGGGAACGCCAACACAGCATAAACCATCTGAAGCAAAAATATAGACGAATTCAATTCACTGACATCGAAGGAGACATGAATGGCGATGGACTCGTGAAGCTGTGAACTAAAATATTAACAGTTGTTCGTTATTGTCATTGAAATAGCACGACACATTTAGCAAATATTAAAGTCTTACTATCATCTGAGAGAAACAGAGTAATTTTAACGGCGTATTTTTCGTAACGGAACGTAAGTGAGCTTATCGCTTCCAACTTCGATGTTTGCTATTCAATCAGTCATGATTAGTGATTCACAACTTGTCGCCTTTGTGTATAATATTTATCCATTGTTATTAAGCTTATTTCCATGCTATTACTGATCAATATAGTGAATAAATTGCACAGAAAGTAACGGCAAAACAGTGTGTAAAAAGCTAGTAAACTTATTGTTGAAATAAATACGTTTGTTTGTCATTTTGTGTACAAGTACTGATAGCAAATGTGTTGTGCAGTACTAAATATTGAGACTATTCAGCATTTATAAAACACAATGCGTCAATTTTGAAGATTTTAATCGATAAAAATCAAAATACAAAACAAATACTTTACAGAAGTCAAAACAGAAAACAAATAAAGTATATTGTAGATGTTTTGACTCATGTTTAGTGAACATATCATGTTAAAACTTGCCAAAAAGAGCATCGTTCAGATTTGCCGAGCGCTTGTCGATGCCTTCTCGAAGGTAAAATCCGACTACTTCACGGAAAAGTGCACCATCTACTTGCGCCGCACATCGGTCCATGACGCTCAAAATTTCAAAAATTAGTTTCTCAGCGTACGTTGAAGTTAGACGACTGACACTTACAAAGTGTTTCGAGAATACGGTAAAGTTTAGTTATTCGAAGAAAAATTGAATTTTCACATCACATTGACAAAATTAGGGTCAAAAACGTATTTGTCACGTGACCTAGTTTCATACCTTGTCTCAATATACACATTTGCTAAGGGCGCATCCCGCAGGACGCACACAGGAAGCCCAACATAGGACATTACTCAGCACAGGGAACCCAACATATGTATTGCGCGCGCGCGCTTTACCACAGGGAACCCATCAAAAAAAAGACGCAAATATCATTTTTTGAATTATTTAGTAGCCTCAAAAGCAATGGTTGGGCTGCCTGTGGCTCAGCGTGCCGCGTCCATCGAGTTATGGATGCACGCGGGAGGCTGCTAAGCCACAGGCAGCCCAACCATTGTTTCTGAGGCTATTTATAATTATAACCCATCGATAAAAATTTTCGCGCGCGCCCATTGGTTTAAACGGGTCACGTGGTACAATTTCACTGGACGGATGTCAGGTAGAATCCCATAGCTCATATGAAACTCGCGCGCTGATTGGCTGAGAAGCAAACCGGATGAGAGGGAATTCAGCGTGGAATTCAACACTTTGAAAAGCTGAATTCAACGATATATAGGGATCCCGCGCTGAATTTTGTATTCAAGTTCGATTTTCGTCTTTGTTTCTCACCAAGAGAACAAATAAACATTGAGATTGCTTACAAAAGGAACAAACAAAAACATTTACAGACAGAAATAATGAATTTTTGTTTTGCAAATGAGATTAAAATCAAGACATTTGAAAAGCTGAATTCAATGAAAAAACAGGAAGCCCGCACTTTTGATGTTGTTGGCTTTTCGCAAAACAACAACATTGAAAACAAAACAATCGTAATACGTATACCTTGCAAGCTTAAATTAATACTCTTCTGAATGAATGATACTCCAGATCGATGCACTGATAATTATTGAAATTTCTCAGCGAGATAAGAATTTATTTATTTACAAAACTTTCACCTATAAGTTTGAGAAAGAGACCACGAAGTACAAGTCATAATAAAATGGCAGTCACTGCCGTAAGCTTAAATCAACTGAACCGGCTCCAGCAACAACTACAATCTAATAGAAGCCAATAGATAAACAACAAACAATAGTCGAATTTAATATAGCAAAATCTGTACCTGTAATATGGCCAAAATCATACAAAACTGCAAATTATCCAGTTGGCTTTGCTTGTCGCTCGGCTGCCGGCTTTGACTTGTTCAGTTGTTGTAGTTGTACATTGTACTGGATGTAGCTTCACAATTACTGAATCAGAGCGATCACCTCTGGCTCTGTTTATCGATAAATATGTCTTTGTCTGAAATCTTTTGCCTGAGAATCATTAGCATTCAAGGAACGTAGTCAAATCCATCAATGTCGACGTCCTGTGAAAAGTTGAAGTTCAGCTTCTCAATCTCATGCAAGCGGCAGCTCTCTGATCGGATTGAAAGACAACAAGAACTGAACGTCAGTTGAGAAAATTTGAACGATTTATTAAAGTTTTATGAGGATAGAATAAGTCCGTAGTTTTATATCTTTCCGATTAACTTCTGAAGTAAAAAATACTTACAAGTTTGTCAAGACTGATTCAGTGATTGTGAAAACTCAGTTGAGAACTTCTCTCCCGTGTAGTCAGCTTGTCATCGCTTTTAGTCTTTCTGGTTGTAAGTTTTCGTTAATTATAACTACGAACTGGTTATCCATATCTAGATCTATGGCTGTGTTACTGTTGTAGATTATTCGTAAATGTAGGCGTTTAAACGATTGAAGAAAACAACTTTTGTCCTTCAAATAAACTGATTTTAGTATTCAATTTTGCTTGATTCCTATTGGCTAGCGTAGCGAAAGACTGAACACTGCACTGGCTTTCTTTGCGACGCGCGATAAATAACGACTCAAAATTGTCTAAAAACTATATTTTTTCTAAAACAAAGAGAACGCTATGGGATTCAAGGTTCGCGAAGAGTGCGATATCGCCTTTTCTCGTGAATTCAACGTGGAATTCCCTCTTCATCCAATGAATTTACCTATAATATCCCCCAGTTTTGAGGTGATATCCCCCAGTTTGGAGAAAAATGAAATTATCTGAACTTTTTAAAGACTGTAATGTATTTTCAATAGGTAAATTAGCTTGTACAACATACATGTGGTGTACTTGTTCCTTTTTGGGGATTTTAACGTCGATACGACAGGTATATTTTGAGGTATTTTTATAAA
The DNA here is from genome assembly GCA_033675265.1 of Actinostola sp. cb2023. Taxonomy (NCBI): domain Eukaryota; kingdom Metazoa; phylum Cnidaria; class Anthozoa; order Actiniaria; family Actinostolidae; genus Actinostola; species Actinostola sp. cb2023. The sequence goes on from JAUJYZ010001448.1 coordinate 537,138, forward strand.
TTTTCGATCCTTGAACTACGAACAAATGTCAAATCGGCGCCCAAAAAGTCACTCAAATAAAACCCAAAATATCAAGAAAATCACTCAAAAAGCTTCAAGAACTATCAGTCTTTTATTTTCGAATACCTTTTTAGAAGTTTACACATGAAAATATCTCAAACGGAACGGATATTTGAACTCGATGAAACTTGTTTTCTTCATCCGTCAATTTGTTTCGGTTTCTTCAACATTGAAGTCGACGTAGAAAATTTATCGAAGGGTTATAAAATAAATAAACCCCTTTCTGGCATACTGGTATATCGGCTGATAATGTCCTTGGCTTAGAGATGGTCCTCAAAATATCACAGTTGCCCTCGAAGCTTCGCTTCTCGGCCAACTGTTCATTTTTCGGACCATCTCTCAGCCGCGGACATTATCAACCGATATACCAGCCGCCAGAAAGGGTTTATTTACTAATTATTAAAAAAATATACTCAGCGTAAATTTCCAAAGGTTTTCATATAAAATTTCGATTTTTGAAAATTCATATCTTCGCAATTTGTGAAGCGATCTTTTCCAAACTTCACATTTTTACTAATTTCAACGAGCTCTTTCCAGCTATAATAATCATTTTTATGTCCTATGAGTTTTGAAATTACATGATAAACCCTCATTAAAAACATGGTTTCTATTGTTGAATGTCAACACTTTTTCGCGTTCTCGTTGGTATTTGTGAATAATTTATACTGAATTGAGGCTAAGCCTGAGCAAATGCGTCTTTTGTCAAGGACAGCGGTCATCGCTTAACAACTCGAAACTGGACTGAGTATTGAAAAATTCAAAGTACTGTAAGTATGCGAATTACATAACTATAATTTATCATCAAGAAACAGTTCGATATGTATTAAAATATCTCAAAACATTGTGCAGTGATATTCTTGCTATATTTTTCTTTTTCTCAGTGGTAGTTCCGGTCAATGAAATTCATATATTCTTCATTTTCTTATATAGATAAAATAAATGGATGTCCTGTTTTCAAGAAAATGAAGAAAGGTATCGGGCTAAAAGACATACTTGGTATTTGTTTGTCTGATAAGGTGCCAGAGAAACTAATTTGCCATAAAGTACCTTCCGCCGTAACTGAGAGTGCGGTGTTTGTGGTAGATCTCGAGAAGATCAAAATAGAGGATTTGACCACGGATGACTGTGGTGTGTATGGAACACACTCGTGCCCTTCTGAAATCGTGAGCGTCCGGTTAAATGATCTCGGTCAGATTGAAGATTATCTCTCCATCAGAGAAGTGAAAGATGAAAAAACGTTCTTGATCCAGTAGATAGATTTGTCCCGTAGTACAGGGCCTAGTGAAAACGTTGACATAGCACGGTTGATGAGCATCCAACAAGAAGGTAACTTTTTAAAGGATGTCAGCTTTTTCAAAGGAGTCCGCAGGAAGCAGAAATTAAGATCAAAGCACTGGTACAACACATCCAAATACATTTGCTGCCATTGACACTTGTCTAGATTGGATCGGGAGATTCTGCTCAGGCAGCAAACCAAGTGCTATGCATCGCACAGAATGGAGGGACACATCCGTATCCGACTTTCCTATTGGGGGACACATCCGTATCCGACTTTCCTATTGTTTGGCGCGAGATTCAAATGATGTTCATTAGGGTGTGACTCTGATAATTCCACGATTTACAAAGGAATTAGGCGAAAATGGCTGAAGTGGGTACTCAAAGCTAGTCTTTTTCTTGATTTGTGTATTAGTTTCTAAAGTTATTAAGGGTGGAAATGAAAGTCAAGATGATGAACCAACTGCTGATATCAATAAAAATTACAAAACTTATTTTGTTATAGTATCCTTTTTATGGCAAAGTAGGGATATTTTTGGTCATTTTACTATGGGAATTGTATAGGCACCATCAAAACATCGATATTTTTTGCTCATCACGATAACTATTCAAAGTTATTAAGGGTGGAAAATAAAGATAAATAAATAAGGATCATCTTCCACCATCAAGTTGAATCATCCGCGGAAGCTTTACAGTATCCTTTTCGAGTTATAATAATCTTGGTCTTCACGAGACTCTTGTTGTCATAGCGACCGACGTGGATCAACTCATTCTCGCGGCTTAGCTTCGCTTTATCAGATAACTAATACGCAAAACCTATCATTTGAAAGCTTATATAAAGTGTAAGTTCAGTTGTTAAGTAAGTTTTTGACGAGTTTATAGTGTATGCGATGAAAAACTACGAAGTAATCAATTCGACTTCTGTCTTCAAGTAGTTTGTTGTTGTCATTTGAATGACTCTTAACGGCCGACGTGAGTTCAACTCATTCTCGCTTTAACAGATAACTAATACTCAAAAGCTATCACTTGAAAGCTTATATAACGTGTAAGTTCAGTCGTTAAGTAAGTTTTTGACGAGTTTATAGTGTATGCGATGAAAAACTACGAAGTAATCAATATTCGGCTTCTGTCTTCAAGTCGTTTGTTGTCACTGTTGAATGACTCTTAGCGGCCGATTCATTCTCGCTCTATCAGATAACTAATACGCAAAACCTCTCAAAAACCAGCAAAAAGCATATTATAAAGGCATGACGTTCGTGTAAATGTTGATTTCTAGAAGAGCCGTTGATCCATTGATAGTATTTCACTGGGTAGACATGGTTTCTATCGCGTCATTCACGTCGGGCTAGAAAGCACTAAAATTGTTTCATTATATTCAGCACTAATATAACTTCTACACTTTTAATCCAATCAAAATGAAATTTGGCATTGTGACAGTTTATGTCAATTCCAGAAATCGTGTCCCAAAGGATTTTTGATTTTATCGATTTTTGGCGGGAAAATAACGGCATGAACATGCCAACAAAAAAAATGTCATTCAGAACAACACTAATTTGATCATGCCATTCGAAAGAACATGTAAAAATAAAGTTATTACAGAAAAAATATCTCAGATATCGTCATTCAATCCAGAGATATGAAATTTTGAAATTTAAAAAATGTTTCTAAAAATAGCACAAAATGGCGGAATTGGCATATTTCAAAAATTCACATCTCTGGATTGAATGAAGATATCTGAGATATGTTTTCTGTAATAACTTTATTTTTACATGTTCTTTCGAATGCCATGATCAAATTAGTGTTGTTCTGAATGACATTTTTTTTGTTGGCGTGTTCATGACGTTATTTTCCCGCCAAAAATCGATAAAATCAAAAATCCTTTGGGACACGTTTTCTTGTATTGACATAAACTGTCACGATGCCAAGTTTCATTTTGATTGGATTAAAAGTGTAGAAGTTATATTAGTGCTGAATATAATGAAACATTTTTAGTGCTTTCTAGCCCGACGTGATTTCATGCATATTAATGACGCCTTTAGAAATCGTTCGACTGTAAGTACATGTCCCAAAAGACAATAGGATTCTGTGCGATGGGTTGGTTAGGCTAAGAACAGACGTCGAATTATTCATGTACCGTTCCTAATTCATATTTAGATCGACCCAAATCAACAGAAGTCCGCCTGTTGATTCAGACGTCGTTCTTAATTAGTCGTTCCAAATATTCACGCTACTCCATTACACAGGAAGCCCAAGTTTCAGTATCTCAGAAGGTCACTTAGAAGAAAATGTATGTCGAAAAATCGCAATCTGCTAAATCAAAATAGCACATTAAGGAACTTGTTGCGTGTTTTTAATATAATTTCTTCAATATCTTCAGCGATTTTGGGGAGTTTGGACGTGTTTTAGGATGTTTTATCGTCCTTTGAACTTGACCCTCTGAAGGGGACAATTTCATTAAATTCCCGACAATTTCTAATTCACGTCGGAAAAAGGCAGCCAATACAGCGCAAATTGGTGTTTTCAAAGCAAAAACTACACATATCACTCACAAGAGTTGCACGCCAAGCCGCCATGACCAGTCAAACTGAACGCATATGCGCCTGTGTTTTCCGAAAAAAACGCTGGAATGCGATAATCTGGAGCTTTTTGAATAATAAATCATGCGTGAAAGTAAAGAACGGCGTCTGAATCAAATGCCGTTCTGCAGCCGCACTTATAATGCATTTGGAACGGCCCTTGGACAGCACGCACGCCGTTTGTCTCGGACTCGACCCATAGGCGTATTATTCGGCTTACCTAGGCGTGCGGTACGCCTGAGCCGTTCCAAATTAAATAGACCGTTCCAATTCGAACCAGACGCCGTTCTTTCCATGTACTTTATTGCAACAATTAGGAACGGTACATGAATAATTCGACGTCTGTTCTTAGCCTTAGAGACTGATGTGAGTGCTTTACCGGCAAATAGACGCACGCACTGACTGTAGAATGAACGAGAATTCAAATACTGCACGAGGCGTAGCCGAGTGCAGTATGAAGAATTTCGAGTTCATTCTACAGCCAGCAAGTGCGTCTATTTGCCGGTAAAGCACGAACTAGAAGTCTCTAACCCATTTATTATTCAAACTGAATACACTGCAGTTGTAAAATGTTCAAAATATAATATTAATCACGGTAAATAAATAAAAAATATTTAACTAGATCTTCCGACGCTTCTGCTGGATATCTCCTCTACAACCACTCCAATTGCAACCATTCTACAAAGAAAACACGAATAAAGCATTTATCTTTTGTTTTTAAGTCATAACAAGGCAAGTTTCATTCATCATTTTAAGCTCTGAGCTAGCGCTTCTTCACTCAACGAACAAGAACAGACTGATAGCCGAGGCCGACGGCAAAAAGTGCTTGTTTTGAATGATAATTAGGTTCGTTTTTTACCTTTCATCACTGAAACTCCACAACGAGTTTGACGAACAGTCGTTTTAGGCTGAGCACCTGCTATTATTTCGTCTATTTCTTCTTTAGCTAGTTGGTTAAACCTGTCTTTGTCAGGATCAACAGCCGCCATGACACCGCTGCACCGTGCGTAAAACTGTGACAGACGCACGCTCGTGCGTTGTCATCAGATAACACATGATCACGTGATCGATTTTAGCCAATCAGAAGCCACAATTTAGTACAGTGTATGAAGTTTGAATAATAAAGCTGGAATAGACATGACCTATAAACTTGGTCCCTTTTATCTTACCACCCTTACTTTTCCGAATCCCATCTTCGTTAATAAAAACGATGAAGGACGCCACCCGACAAGTCTGGGAGCAAATACGACATCTGTTACGAAGGAAGTAGTAGACTACGAGTATATGGCGCGCTCTCTAAAGAAGAGAAATGTCGGAACTCCTACGTTTGGGAGCGACGGAGAATGTGCCATGGAAAAGGGATTCGAAAATGTTTTTCCAATAACGAATTCTACCGAAACAAATTTACATCTACGATGCTTTGATAACGTGAAAGCCGATATGCTGGCGAAATTGGAAAAGTTTGGAATAGCGGACCAAGAAAGAAGAAAAATAACGAACGATATTCTCGGGAGAGAATTCAATGGCACCCGTATCAACGGACTTGTGGACTGCGATACGGAACTGGAATTCGATTCAATCAAAGATACGTAGACCTTGAAACAAAGTGGCCAGAAGATTTTAAAAAGTGGATGCTAGGTACATCGGGAAGGCAGCGATCATTAAAAGACACGTTGGAACTTTGCATGCTTAAGTCGGTTTGCACAGCAGCGGGTTTGGGTGACCCACCTAACAAGTGGTCCAACCAGAGAACAGAATCTTTAAACAACGTTATTAAAGAAGAAGCCAACAACCACGTGACAGACCAGGCCACTATTCATGAAATTATTCAGAAACTGGTAAAAGACCAAGAAGAAGAATACATTTCCGCGGGAGTATAGGTTAGCTCCTGCATATAAGAAACATGCCGTCAGCCCCTTAGAGTGGTCTCAAAAAACAGTTATACAAAGGAAGGAATACGTCAAGAAAGTGTTTGAGCTTGAGCTCATCAATAATTGTAACGAAATTGTCACAAAGGTCTTGACAATCCCTATTCAGGACTGCGGAATCATGTCCATTCCGACGGCACTGCTGCTGTCCAAAATTTGGCATCAGGCTAACATCATAGTGTCGCATTATCATGTCCTGGACGTTGGGAATGGGTATGCTGTGACGGAATTTTCAGCGTGTCATAAAGTCAGCATCCTTGGTAAATCGTTGAAGTGTGACTACCGCACTTTTAAACAGGTATTTGTTCCCACGTTCTAGTAGTCGCAGACCACACAAAAGAGTTATCATCGTTTCTATCATCATTTAATCAGAAAGATACAGTTGGTATTTGCAACATCCCAAAGAGAGCAGGAGAGAAACCAAGGGGAAAAAAGAAACGAAAAGGGAAGAACAATGTAAAGTCTGTGCCAGTGCTAAACCACCAAGCACCTATAGATCCTGATATTGATTCACCAAAACCAGTAAATTTCACTGCCATTCACCACAACAGCAACCCATTCATCGTGGTTTTTACAAAAGAATTCGGGAAAAAAAAGATGAAATGTCAGTCATGCAAGGTAGAGTTCCCAACAAGCGGTAAGATGATATGTATTCCATATGATATTGCTATCGTTCACAGTGAGCGATACTACTATCCTGTGAAAAATGCACAAGGTCAAGTTGCACAAATGCACAAGGTCAAGTTGTAAGGATGGAACCGATGAAGAAGCCAAACGGCAAAGCACATGTCCAATTTCTGAAGGAAGTGTTGCACTTTGAAGTTTGAAAAATTTGATACCGTGTTTTAACTTCGCTAATGTAACATTTATTTTCCTTCAACATTTGGAAATGTGCCCACATCGAAGTGTCACACAATAGAACCGGAATCTATTGTGTTACTGCATCGTTCTATTGGTTTACTGATCACATGACAATCGATCGGATAGTCGATGAAAGTCGATTAATAATCGATTAATTAATAAACTTCTCCGTGTGACTACCGTAAATCTTCTATTAAGCGCCACCCTCAAATAAGCGCCTCCCCTCTGTTAAGCGCCCCCCCCCCCCCCCCTAGAGACGTTTTGTATTAAGCGCCCCTCTCTAATAAGCGTCCCCCACTAATAAGCGCTCCCCTCCCCCTCCCCCCTTTCCCTTCCCCCTCCCTAACTACAGAACAACACGCTCATTTTCAATACCGGGTAACATGTAATGGCAAGCTCTCATTTACATGAACTTTGAAGTCCGCGTAATTATGAAAATCACAGTAATTTCAGTGATTATCTAGTGAAGAATATCATGTGTATTATAAGTAATACCATGATCACTGAGGGATATTAGTGATTAAATGTCCCCGAACGAGGGCTTTAGTGGAAGTCCCGAGCCTCCGGGCGAGGGACTTTTACTAAACTTCCCGAGGCTGAGGGACATTTAATCACTAATATGAAGAAGCCATGGTATTAGATTTGTAATACCATGATCACCGGGGAAATGGCAAAAATACAGGCTTGAGTTAACGGCGCAAAGGAGAATATATTTGTGTTTTGTGAAAGAGTCTTGATTAGACTGTACTCTGGGGAATGCTTCATGTTGCACATCTTTGTTTCATTTACACAATAAAAGAGTATAAATTAGTTATAGTAAGGAGTACCTGAAGGTAAACAGATCAGAAATGGCGGAAGGTCGGTTTACTTTTATGAGAGATGACGAAGTGGAGCAAGTAAGAGAGAATACGGTTCCTCAAAATACTAAAAAGCACATACAGAAAAAGAGGAAAGTGCCAACTCATTGTGTGAACAAATAACAGAAATAGGTCTAATCAAATATCCTTTGAATTCGACTTTTTGCATTTCCTTCTATTGCGCATGCGTTAACGATGTTGTGGATATCAAAATACCACTGTATTGAGCTTCACACATCCCACACGTCTTGAATGCTCGAGTCGTCATAAGTAGAGGAGCGATTAAATACTATTTGGTTTGCTCTTGGGTCCCAATGATTGTGTGTACACCTGGTGTATATGAGGGACTGACTTGCATCCTCATGCATAGTAATGAGGGATATTTAGTCTAAATGTCCCTCATGAATATAATCATGAGGGACATTTAGTCTAAATTTCCCTCATGATTGTATTCATGAGGGAGATTTAGTCTAAATTTCCCTCATGATTGTATTCATGAGGGAGATTTAGTCTAAATTTCCCTCATTACTATGGATGAGCGATGCTTGACTTAGAGCTTTCGCGAGGGATGTTCGTTGTTAAATGTTCCTCGTGGAACAATGAAAACCGAGGTGATCATGGTATTACATTTCATATTGACTTCGTTTCTCTGGCCAAGTTGATAATATTAAGTTTACGAAATATGGTGAGTATCTGAATGTTTGGCTTAGAAAATAAAATAAGCGCCCCTTTTCTAAGGCTAAGAACAGACGTCGAATTATTCATGTACCGTTCCTAATTGTTGCAATAAAGTACATGAAAAGAACGGCGTCTGGTTCGAATTGGAACGGTCTATTTAATTTGGAACGGCTCAGGCGTACCGCACGCCTAGGTAAGCCGAATAATACGCCTATGGGTCAAGTCCGAGACAAACGGCGTGCTGTCCAAGGGCCGTTCCAAATGCATTATAAGTGCGGCTGCAGAACGGCATTTGATTCAGACGCCGTTCTTTACTTTCACGCATGATTTATTATTCAAAAAGCTCCAGATTATCGCATTCCAGCGTATTTTTTTTTTCGGAAAACACAGGCGCATATGCGTTCAGTTTGACTGGTCATGGCGGCTTGGCGTGCAACTCTTGTGAGTGATATGTGTAGTTTTTGCTTTGAAAACACCAATTTGCGCTGTATTGGCTGCCTTTTTCCGACGTGAATTAGAAATTGTCGGGAATTTAATGAAATTGTCCCCTTCAGAGGGTCAAGTTCAAAGGACGATAAAACATCCTAAAACACGTCCAAACTCCCCAAAATCGCTGAAGATATTGAAGAAAATTATATTAAAAACACGCAACAAGTTCCTTAATGTGCTATTTTGATTTAGCAGATTGCGATTTTTCGACATACATTTTCTTCTAAGTGACCTTCTGAGATACTGAAACTTGGGCTTCCTGTGTAATGGAGTAGCGTGAATATTTGGAACGACTAATTAAGAACGACGTCTGAATCAACAGGCGGACTTCTGTTGATTTGGGTCGATCTAAATATGAATTAGGAACGGTACATGAATAATTCGACGTCTGTTCTTAGCCTTAGGCCTAATGTAAACGTCGAACTTAAGTCGCGCCGATCCTATTAAAAATAAGCCTTCTCAGCAAATTATAATCACGGAACCATCATATTATTACTATCCATCAGCCTATTTAACAATAATGATAAAAATAATAAAGGTTTAATGCAGTGTATCCACAAAATTAATAGGTTCGACTGAATTAAGTTCATGGTTCGGTTTGCCGTAGGCCTTATCGACCATAGAAATGACGTCAGAAAATTATCTGAAAACTCGTCCAGTGGTGAATTCAATGTTCGATTAAACTGTCTTATAAGATCCAAGCGTCTACAAAAGCCTTAAAACTCCAAAAGATATCGATGCGAATCCTCCATGAAAGTCGTTCAGTTGAAAATGGCGGGCTGTACGTACATCGCTGAGCATGATGGGTAATGGGAGGTTTCAAGGATATCTGGGATTTTATTTGTAACCCAGGTCCCCTCTTTGGATATACAGAAATTAGCGCGCAAAACAGCTCATGCTGGGTTTCTTTCTATCTTTATTTGGATTTGGATGAATGTTTGAATTAATTAGGTTGTTTTAGGGGGGTTACTTGGTTAAGAAATGTTAGGTATGTGCAGCGGAATTACTCACTCAAAACCCTGGATTTACGGATTCAATACCCCCCCCCCCCCCAATCCCCCCCCCCCCCCCCCCCACTCCCCCCCCCCCCCATGATTGTGTTCTACGATGGTCCAATAATAGTAATGTACGTACGTTATGACATGACATGATTGTGTTCTACGATGGTACAATAATAGTAATGTACGTACGTTATGACATGATTGTGTTCTACGATGGGTCCAATAATAGTAATGTACGTACGTTATGACATGATTGTGTTCTACGATGGTACAATAATAGTAATGTACGTACGTTATGACATGATTGTGTTCTACGATGGTCCAATAATAGTAATGTACGTACGTTATGACATGATTGTGTTCTACGATGGTCCAATAATAGTAATGTACGTACGTTATGACATGATTGTGTTCTACGATGGTCCAATAATAGTAATGTACGTACGTTGTGACATGATTGTGTTCTACGATGGTCCAATAATAGTAATGTACGTACGTTATGATATCATTGTGTTCTACGATGGTCCAATAATAGTAATGTACGTACGTTATGACATGATTGTGTTCTACGATGGTCCAATAATAGTAATGTACGTACGTTGTGACATGATTGTGTTCTACGATGGTCCAATAATAGTAATGTACGTACGTTATGATATCATTGTGTTCTACGATGGTCCAATAATAGTAATGTACGTACGTTATGACATGATTCTGTTCTACGATGGTCCAATAATAGTAATGTACGTACGTTATGACATGATTGTGTTCTACGATGGTCCAATAATAGTAATGTACGTACGTTATGACATCATTGTGTTCTACGATGGTCCAATAATAGTAATGTACGTACGTTATGACATGATTGTGTTCTACGATGATCCAATAATAGTAATGTACGTACGTTGTGACATGATTGTGTTCTACGATGGTCCAATAATAGTAATGTACGTACGTTATGCCATGATTGTGTTCTACGATGGTCCAATAATAGTAATGTACGTACGTTATGGCATCATTATGTTCTACGATGGTCCATATAATAGTAATGTACGTACGTTATGGCCAACCTCGTCCCCTGGGCCCTTTTCTCACTATTTTCAAAATGGCGGACGCTCGAGAGAAGATTATGGTGTAGGCTGGTCAAGTGTCTCCAAGAGTCTTGGAGGTTCGTACCCAGGCTGCCATTTTCCTTATGGTCGAAAGTAATCGAAAGGGCCTTGCGAAGAGTTACTGAAGATGTTGCGATTGTTTTTGCCTCAAATAATAAATAAAATCACTTTCTAAGCTGGAGCAATTCTGGCCATTTGAAAAGCAGGGGTTCGGAAGTGTAATTAATAATGAGACACATTAACAACTGAACACGTCAGATCGACAGTTTATTCGCTGTAAACAAGTGCTGCTATTTGTATACAAAACACCTTTCAACTCTAACGGCTAAAGTACAAAACATGTTATGACATGGATTAACGTGTCACATACTGCAAAACTCAAGAGCAAAAGCACTAGCAAATTATGTAAACAACGACAATAATATATCAGTTTGCCGTGTCACCGTCCGAGTAGTCTTGCTCGTATAAATTGATACCTTGCTTTACGGTAAACGATCTCGATTGGTGGACTTTTTCATGTTCCTAAAGACATTTCAATGCTTCGATAACACTCACACATCACTTGCAGCGGCTTCGATTATCCTAATTCGATACATTTAGGACCAGAAAAGAACTATCCGTTGAAACTATAAATTCACTCGATGATTCGAATTTTAATTTATGCTATATTTAGCAACCTTCGATATGGACCAATTAGAAGGCTTGTTGTGTTATCCAATAAAATGTAATTTACGTTCAGCCTATGACCAGGGTCTTCTCTCGAACGTCCGCCATTTTGAAAATAGCGATAGAGAATGGGGACGAGGTACGTTATGACATGATTGTGTTCTACGATGGTCCAATAATAGTAATGTACGTACGTTATGACATGATTGTGTTCTACGATGGTCCAATAATAGTAATGTACGTACGTTATGACATCATTGTGTTCTACGATGATCCAATAATAGCAATGTACGTACGTTATGATATGATTGTGTTCTACGATGGTCCAATAATAGTAATGTACGTACGTTATGATATCATTCTGTTCTACGATGGTCCAATAATAGTAATGTACGTACGTTATGACATGTTTGTGTTCTACGATGGTCCAATAATAGTAATGTACGTACGTTATGACATGTTTGTGTTCTCCAATGGTCCAATAATAGTAATGTACGTATGTTATGATATGATTGTGTTCTACGATGGTCCAATAATAGTAATGTACGTACGTTATGATATGATTGTGTTCTACGATGGTCCAATAATAGTAATGTACGTACGTTATGATATGATTGTGTTCTACGATGGTCCAATAATAGTAATGTACGTACGTTATGACATGATTGTGTTCTACGATGGTCCAATAATAGTTATGTACGTATGCTATGACATCATTGTGTTCTACGATGGTCCAATAATAGTAATGTACGTACGTTATGATATGATTGTGTTCTACGATGGTCCAATAATAGTAATGTACGTACGTTATGATATGATATGATTGTGTTCTACGATGGTCCAATAATAGTAATGTACGTATGTTATGACATGATTGTGTTCTACGATAATAATAATAGTAATGTACGTACTTTATGACATGATTGTGTTCTACGATGGTCCAATAGTAGTATGTACGTACGTTATGATATGATTGTGTTCTACGATGGTCCAATAATAGTAATGTACGTACGTTATGATATGATTGTGTTCTACGATGGTCCAATAATAGTAATGTACGTACGTTATGACATCATTGTGTTCTACGATGGTCCAATAATAGTAATGTACGTATGTTATGACATGATTGTGTTCTACTAATAGTGATGTACGTACGTTATGACATGATTGTGTTCTACTAATAGTGATGTACGTACGTTATGACATGATTGTGTTCTACTAATAGTGATGTACGTACGTTATGACATGATTGTGTTCTACTAATACTAATAGTGATGTACGTACGTTATGACATGATTGTGTTCTACTAATAGTGATGTACGTACGTTATGACATGATTGTGTTCTACTAATAGTGATGTACGTACGTTATGACATGATTGTGTTCTACTAATAGTGATGTACGTACGTTATGACATGATTGTGTTCTACTAATAGTGATGTACGTACGTTATGACATGATTGTGTTCTACTAATAGTGATGTACGTACGTTATGACATGATTGTGTTCTACTAATAGTGATGTACGTACGTTATGACATGATTATGTTCTACTAATAGTGATGTACGTACGTTATGACATGATTGTGTTCTACTAATAGTGATGTACGTACGTTATGACATGATTGTGTTCTACTAATAGTGATGTACGTACGTTATGACATGATTGTGTTCTACTAATAGTGATGTACGTACGTTATGACATGATTGTGTTCTACTAATAGTGATGTACGTACGTTATGACATGATTGTGTTCTACTAATAGTGATGTACGTACGTTATGACATGATTGTGTTCTACTAATAGTGATGTACGTACGTTATGACATGATTGTGTTCTACTAATAGTGATGTACGTACGTTATGACATCATTGTGTTCTACTAATAGTGATGTACGAACGTTATGACATGATTGTGTTCTACTAATAGTAATGTACGTACGTTATGACATGATTGTGTTCTACGATGGTCCAATAATAGTGATGTACGTACGTTATGACATGATGATTGTGTTCTACGGTGGTACAATAATAGTAATGTACGTACGTTATGATATGATTGTGTTCTACGATGGTCCAATAATAGTAATGTACGTACGTTATGATATGATTGTGTTCTACGATGGTCCAATAATAGTAATGTACGTATGTTATGACATGATTGTGTTCTACTAATAGTGATGTACGTACGTTATGACATGATTGTGTTCTACGATGGTCCAATAGTAGTATTGTACGTACGTTATGATATGATTGTGTTCTACGATGGTCCAATAATAGTAATGTACGTACGTTATGATATATGATTGTGTTCTACGATGGTCCAATAATAGTAATGTACGTACAATTTGTACGTACGTTATGATAGTGATGTGTGTTCTACATGATGGTCCAATAATAGTGATGTACGTACGTTATGACATGATTGTACGATGTTCTAATAATAGTAATGTACGTACGTTATGACATGATTGTGTTCTACGACAATAATAGTGATGTACGTACGTTATGACATGATTGTGTTTCTACTAATAGTGATGTACGTACGTTATGACATGATTGTGTTCTACTAATAGTGATGTACGTACGTTATGACATGATTGTGTTCTACTAATAGTGATGTACGTACGTTATGACATGATTGTGTTCTACTAATAGTGATGTACGTACGTTATGACATGATTGTGTTCTACTAATAGTGATGTACGTACGTTATGACATGATTGTGTTCTACTAATAGTGATGTACGTACGTTATGACATGATTGTGTTCTACTAATAGTGATGTACGTACGTTATGACATGATTTGTGTTCTACTAATAGTGATGTACGTACGTTATGACATGATTGTGTTCTACTAATAGTGATGTACGTACGTTATGACATGATTGTGTTCTACTAATAGTGATGTACGTACGTTATGACATGATTGTGTTCTACTAATAGTGATGTACGTACGTTACGTTGACATGATTGTGTTCTACTAATAGTGATGTACGTACGTTATGACATGATTGTGTTCTAGGATATAGTAGTGACGTACGTACGTTATGACATGATTGTGTTCTACTAATAGTGATGTACGTACGTTATGACATGATTGTGTTCTACTAATAGTGATGTACGTACGTTATGACATGATTGTGTTCTACTAATAGTGATGTACGTACGTTATGACATGATTGTGTTCTACTAATATAGTGATGTACGTACGTTATGACATGATTGTGTTCTACTAATAGTGATGTACGTACGTTATGACATGATTGTGTTCTACTAATAGTAATGTACGTACGTTATGACATGATTGTGTTTCTCCAATAATAGTGATGTACGTACGTTATGACATGATTGTGTTCTACGGTGGTACTAATAATAGTGATGTACGTACGTTATGATATGATTGTGTTCTACGATGGTCCAATAATAGTAATGTACGTACGTTATGATATGATTGTGTTCTACGATGGTCCAATAATAGTAATGTACGTACGTTATGACATGATTGTGTTCTACTAATAGTGATGTACGTACGTTATGACATGATTGTGTTCTACGACCAATAGTAGTGATGTACGTACGTTATGACATGATTGTGTTTCTTCTAATAATAGTATGTACGTACGTTATGACATGATTTTTTTTGTGTTCTACTAATAGTGATGTACGTACGTTATGACATGATTGTGTTCTACTAATAGTGATGTACGTACGTTATGACATGATTGTGTTCTACTATGTCCAATAACGATGTACGTACGTTATGATATGATGATTGTGTTCTACGATGGTCCAATAATAGTAATGTACGTACGTTATGACATGATTGTGTTCTACGATGGTACAATAATAGTAATGTACGTACGTTATGACATGATTGTGTTCTGATGGTCTAATAATAGTAATGTACGTACGTTATGACATGATTGTGTTCTACGATGGTCCAATAATAGTAATGTACGTACGTTATATATGATTGTGTTCATACGATTGGTCTAATAATAGTGATGTACGTACGTTATGACATGATTGTGTTCTACGATGGTCCAATAATAGTAATGTACGTACGTTATGACATGATTGTGTTCTACGATGGTCCAATAATAGTAATGTACGTACGTTATGACATGATGTGTGTTCTACGATGGTCCAATAATAGTAATGTACGTACGTTATGACATGATTGTGTTCTACTAATAATGATGTATGTACGTTCTACATTGTTTCTGTGTTCTACGTTATAATATAGTGATGTACGTACGTTATGACATGATTGTGTTCTACTAATAGTGATGTACGTACGTTATGACATGATTGTGTTCTACTAATAGTGATACGTACGTATGACATATGACATGATTGTGTTCTACTAATAGTGATGTACGTACGTTATGACATGATTGTGTTCTACTAATAGTGATGTAACGTACGTTATGACATGATTGTGTTTACGGTGGTACAATAATAGTGATGTACGTACGTTATGACATGATTGTGTTCTACTAATAGTGATGTACGTACGTTATGACATGATTGTGTTCTACGATGGTCCAATAATAGTAATGTACGTACGTTATGACATGATTGTGTTCTACGATGGTCCAATAATAGTAATGTACGTACGTTATGATATGATTGTGTTCTACGATGGTCCAATAATAGTAATGTACGTACGTTATGATATCATTGTGTTCTACGATGGTCCAATAATAGTAATGTACGTACGTTATGACATGATTCTGTTCTACGATGGTCCAATAATAGTAATGTACGTACGTTATGCCATGATTGTGTTCTACGATGGTCCAATAATAGTAATGTACGTACGTTATGACATGATTGTGTTCTACGATGGTCCAATAATAGTAATGTACGTACGTTATGACATGATTGTGTTCTACGATGGTACGATGTAATGTCCAATAATAGTTCTACGATGGTCCAATATATGTACGTACGTTATGACATCATTGTGTTCTACGATGGTCCAATAATAGTAATGTACGTACGTTGTGACATGATTGTGTTCTACGATGGTCCAATAATAGTAATGTACGTACGTTATGATATCATTGTGTTCTACGATGGTCCAATAATAGTAATGTACGTACGTTATGATATCATTGTGTTCTACGATGGTCCAATAATAGTAATGTACGTACGTTATGACATGATTGTGTTCTACGATGATCCAATAATAGTAATGTACGTACGTTGTGACATGATTGTGTTCTACGATGGTCCAATAATAGTAATGTACGTACGTTATGCCATGATTGTGTTCTACGATGGTACTATAATAGTAATGTATACGTACGTTATGACATGATTGTGTTCTACGATGGTCCAATAATAGTAATGTACGTACGTTGTGACATGATTGTGTTCTACGATGGTCCAATAATAGTAATGTACGTACGTTATGCCATGATTGTGTTCTACGATGGTCCAATAATAGTAATGTAGACGTACGTTATGACATGATTGTGTTCTACGATGGTCCAATAATAGTAATGTACGTACGTTATGGCATCATTATGTTCTACGATGGTCCAATAATAGTAATGTACGTACGTTATGGCCAACCTCGTCCCCAGGGCCCTTTTCTCACTATTTTCAAAATGGCGGACGCTCGAGAGAAGACCCTGGTGTAGGCTGGTCAAGTGTCTCCAAGAGTCTTGGAGGTTCGTACCCAGGCTGCCATTTTCCTTATGGTCGAAAGTAATCGAAAGGGCCTTGCGAAGAGTTACTGAAGATGTTGCGATTGTTTTGCCTCAAATAATAAATAAAATCACTTTCTAAGCTGGAGCAATTCTGGCCATTTGAAAAGCAGGGGTTCGGAAGTGTAATTAATAATGAGACACATTAACAACTGAACACGTCAGATCGACAGTTTATTCGCTGTAAACAAGTGCTGCTATTTGTATACAAACACCTTTCAACTCTAACGGCTAAAGTACAAAACATGTTGACATGGATTAACGTGTCACATACTGCAAAACTCAAGAGCAAAAGCACTAGCAAATTATGTAAACAACGACAATAATATATCAGTTTGCCGTGTCACCGTCCGAGTAGTCTTGCTCGTATAAATTGATACCTTGCTTTACGGTAAACGATCTCGATTGGTGGACTTTTTCATGTTCCTAAAGACATTTCAATGCTTCGATAACACTCACACATCACTTGCAGCGGCTTCGATCATCCTAATTCGATACATTTAGGACCAGAAAAGAACTATCCGTTGAAACTATAAATTCACTCGATGATTCGAATTTTAATTTATGCTATATTTAGCAACCTTCGATTTGGACCAATTAGAAGGCTTGTTGTGTTATCCAATCAAAATGCGTTTTAGTTCAGCCTACACTAGGGTCTTCTCTCGAACGTCCGCCATTTTGAAAATAGCGAGAAGAGAGGGCCCTGGGGACGAGGTTGCGTTATGGCATGATTGTGTTCTACGATGGTCCAATAATAGTAATGTATGTACGTTATGACATGATTGTGTTCTACGATGGTCCAATAATAGTAATGTACGTACGTTATGACATCATTGTGTTCTACGATGATCCAATAATAGCAATGTACGTACGTTATGATATGATTGTGTTCTACGATGGTCCAATAATAGTAATGTACGTACGTTATGATATGATTGTGTTCTACGATGGTCCAATAATAGTTGTACGTACGTTATGACATGATTGTGTTCTACGATGGTCCAATAATAGTAATTGGATAAAAATAATTTGCTCGGGTAAAATATTTTTTGTCGATCTTAACTTTACGGAATAAAAACGGCACTTTTACTGAAAAGTGTTCACAATTAGAACTGTTCACAATTAGAACAACATACTGTACGTACGTTATGATATGATTGTGTTCTGCGATGGTCCAATAATAGTAATTGGATAAAAATCATTTGCTCGGGTAAAATATGTTTTGTCGATCTTAACTTTACGGAATAAAAACGGCACTTTTACTGAAAAGTGTTCACAATTAGAACTGTTCACAATTAGAACAACATACTGTACGTACGTTATGATATGATTGTGTTCTACGATGGTCCAATAATAGTAATGTACGTACGTTATGATATCATTGTGTTCTACGATGGTCCAATAATAGTAATGTACGTACGTTATGACATGTTTGTGTTCTACGATGGTCCAATAATAGTAATGTACGTACGTTATGACATGTTTGTGTTCTCCAATGGTCCAATAATAGTAATGTACGTATGCTATGATATCATTCTGTTCTACGATGGTCCAATAATAGTAATGTACGTACGTTATGACATGATTGTGTTCTACGATGGTCCAATAATAGTTATGTACGTATGCTATGACATGTTTGTATTCTACGATGGTCCAATAATAGTTGTACGTACGTTATGATATGATTGTGTTCTACGATGGTCCAATAATAGTAATGTACGTACGTTATGATATGATTGTGTTCTACGATGGTCCAATAATAGTAATGTACGTATGTTATGACATGATTGTGTTCTACTAATAGTGATGTACGTACGTTATGACATGATTGTGTTCTACTAATAGTGATGTACGTACGTTATGACATGATTGTGTTCTACTAATAGTGATGTACGTGCGTTATGACATGATTGTGTTCTACTAATAGTGATGTACGTACGTTATGACATGATTGTGTTCTACTAATAGTGATGTACGTACGTTATGACATGATTGTGTTCTACTAATAGTGATGTACGTACGTTATGACATGATTGTGTTCTACTAATAGTGATGTGTGTACGTACGTTATGACATGATTGTGTTCTACTAATAGTGATGTACGTACGTTATGACATGATTGTGTTCTACTAATAGTGATGTACGTACGTTATGACATGATTGTGTTCTACTAATAGTGATGTACGTACGTTATGACATGATTGTGTTCTACTAATAGTGATGTACGTACGTTATGACATGATTGTGTTCTACTAATAGTGATGTACGTACGTTATGACATGATTGTGTTCTACTAATAGTGATGTACGTACGTTATGATGACATGATTGTGTTCTACTAATAGTGATGTACGTACGTTATGACATGATTGTGTTCTACTAATAGTGATGTACGTACGTTATGACATGATTATGTGCTACTAATAGTGATGTACGTACGTTATGACATGATTGTGTTCTACTAATAGTGATGTACGTACGTTATGACATGATTGTGTTCTACTAATAGTGATGTACGTACGTTATGACATGATTGTGTTCTACTAATAGTGATGTACGTACGTTATGACATGATTGTGTTCTACTAATAGTGATGTACGTACGTTATGACATGATTGTGTTCTACTAATAGTGATGTACGTACGTTATGACATGATTGTGTTCTACTAATAGTGATGTACGTACGTTATGACATGATTGTGTTCTACTAATAGTGATGTACGTACGTTATGACATCATTGTGTTCTACTAATAGTGATGTACGAACGTTATGACATCATTGTGTTCTACTAATAGTAATGTACGTACGTTATGACATGATTGTGTTCTACTAATAGTGATGTACGTACGTTATGACATGATTGTGTTCTACTAATAGTGATGTACGTACGTTATGACATGATTGTGTTCTACTAATAGTGATGTACGTACGTTATGACATGATTATGTTCTACTAATAGTGATGTACGTACGTTATGACATGATTGTGTTCTACTACTAATAGTGATGTACGCACGTTATGACATGATTGTGTTCTACTAATAGTGATGTACGTACGTTATGACATGATTGTGTTCTACTAATAGTGATGTACGTACGTTATGACATGATTGTGTTCTACTAATAGTGATGTACGTACGTTATGACATGATTGTGTTCTACTAATAGTGATGTACGTACGTTATGACATCATTGTGTTCTACTAATAGTGATGTACGTACGTTATGACATGATTGTGTTCTACTAATAGTGATGTACGTACGTTATGACATCATTGTGTTCTACTAATAGTGATGTACGTACGAACGTTATGACATGATTGTGTTCTACTAATAGTAATGTACGTACGTTATGACATGATTGTGTTCTACGATGGTCCAATAATAGTGATGTACGTACGTTATGACATGATTGTGTTCTACGGTGGTACAATAATAGTAATGTACGTATGTTATGACATGATTGTGTTCTACTAATAGTGATGTACGTACGTTATGACATGATTGTGTTCTACGATGGTCCAATAGTAGTATTGTACGTACGTTATGATATGATTGTGTTCTACGATGGTCCAATAATAGTAATGTACGTACGTTATGATATATGATTGTGTTCTACGATGGTCCAATAATAGTAATGTACGTACGCTATGACATGATTGTGTTCTACTAATAGTGATGTACGTACGTTATGACATGATTGTGTTCTACTAATAGTGATGTACGTACGCTATGACATACGTTCTATGACATGATTGTGTTCTACTAATAGTGATGTACGTACGTTATGACATGATTGTGTTCTACTAATAGTGATGTACGTACGTTATGACATGATTGTGTTCTACTAATAGTGATGTACGTACGTTATGATATGATTGTGTTCTACTAATAGTGATGTACGTACGCTATGACATGATTGTGTTCTACTAATAGTGATGTACGTACGTTATGACATGATTGTGTTCTACTAATAGTGATGTACGTACGTTATGACATGATTGTGTTCTACTAATAGTGATGTACGTACGTTATGACATGATTGTGTTCTACTAATAGTGATGTACGTACGTTATGACATGATTGTGTTCTACTAATAGTGATGTACGTACGTTATGACATGATTGTGTTCTACTAATAGTGATGTACGTACGTTATGACATCATTGTGTTCTACTAATAGTAATGTACGTACGTTATGACATGATTGTGTTCTACGATGGTCCAATAATAGTGATGTACGTACGTTATGACATGATTGTGTTCTACGGTGGTACAATAATAGTAATGTACGTACGTTATGATATGATTGTGTTCTACGATGGTCCAATAATAGTAATGTACGTACGTTATGATATGATTGTGTTCTACGATGGTCCAATAATAGTAATGTACGTATGTTATGACATGATTGTGTTCTACTAATAGTGATGTACGTACGTTATGACATGATTGTGTTCTACTAATAGTGTTGTACGTACGTTATGACATGATTGTGTTCTACTAATAGTGATGTACGTACGTTATGACATGATTGTGTTCTACTAATAGTGATGTACGTACGTTATGACATGATTGTGTTCTACTAATAGTGATGTACGTACGTTATGACATGATTGTGTTCTACTAATAGTGATGTACGTTCGTTATGACATGATTGTGTTCTACTAATAGTGATGTACGTACGTTATGACATGATTGTGTTCTACTAATAGTGATGTACGTACGTTATGACATGATTGTGTTCTACTAATAGTGATGTACGTACGTTATGACATGATTGTGTTCTACTAATAGTGATGTACGTACGTTATGACATCATTGTGTTCTACTAATAGTGATGTACGAACGTTATGACATGATTGTGTTCTACTAATAGTAATGTACGTACGTTATGACATGATTGTGTTCTACGATGGTCCAATAATAGTGATGTACGTACGTTATGACATGATTGTGTTCTACGGTGGTACAATAATAGTAATGTACGTACGTTATGATATGATTGTGTTCTACGATGGTCCAATAATAGTAATGTACGTACGTTATGACATGATTGTGTTCTACGATGGTCCAATAATAGTGATGTACGTACGTTATGACATGATTGTGTTCTACGGTGGTACAATAATAGTAATGTACGTACGTTATGATATGATTGTGTTCTACGATGGTCCAATAATAGTAATGTACGTACGTTATGATATGATTGTGTTCTACGATGGTCCAATAATAGTAATGTACGTATGTTATGACATGATTGTGTTCTACTAATAGTGATGTACGTACGTTATGACATGATTGTGTTCTACGATGGTCCAATAGTAGTATTTGTACGTACAATAATAGTATTGTACGTACGTTATGATATGATTGTGTTCTACGATGGTCCAATAATAGTAATGTACGTACGCTATGACATCATTGTGTTCTACTAATAGTGATGTACGTACGTTATGACATGATTGTGTTCTACTAATAGTGATGTACGTACGCTATGACATGATTGTGATCTACTAATAGTGATGTACGTACGTTATGACATGATTGTGTTCTACTAATAGTGATGTACGTACGTTATGACATGATTGTGTTCTACTAATAGTGATGTACGTACGTTATGATATGATTGTGTTCTACTAATAGTGATGTACGTACGCTATGACATGATTGTGTTCTACTAATAGTGATGTACGTACGTTATGACATGATTGTGTTCTACTAATAGTGATGTACGTACGTTATGACATGATTGTGTTCTACTAATAGTGATGTACGTACGTTATGACATGATTGTGTTCTACTAATAGTGATGTACGTACGTTATGACATGATTGTGTTCTACTAATAGTGATGTACGTACGTTATGACATGATTGTGTTCTACTAATAGTGATGTACGTACGTTATGACATCATTGTGTTCTACTAATAGTAATGTACGTACGTACGTTATGACATGATTGTGTTCTACGGTGGTACAATAATAGTAATGTACGTATGTTATGATATGATTGTGTTCTACGGTGGTACAAGAATAGTAATGTACGTATGTTATGATATGATTGTGTTCTACGGTGGTACAATAATAGTGATGTACGTACGTTATGACATGATTGTGTTCTACTAATAGTGATGTACGTACGTTATGACATGATTGTGTTCTACGGTGGTCCAATAATAGTAATGTACGTATGTTATGGCATGATTGTGTTCTACGGTGGTACAATAATAGTAATGTACGTACGTTATGACATGATTGTGTTCTACTAATAGTGATGTACGTACGTTATGACATGATTGTGTTCTACGATGGTCCAAAAATAGTAATGTACGTACGTTATGACATGATTGTGTTCTACGATGGTCCAATAATAGTAATGTATACGTACGTTATGATATGATTGTGTTCTACGATGGTCCAATAATAGTAATGTACGTACGTTATGATATGATTGTGTTCTACGATGGTCCAATAATAGTAATGTACGTACGTTATGATATGATTGTGTTCTACGGTGGTACAATAATAGTAATGTACGTACGTTATGACATGATTGTGTTCTACGATGGTCCAATAATAGTGATGTACGTACGTTATGACATGATTGTGTTCTACGATGGTCCAATAGTAGTATTGTACGTACGTTATGATATGATTGTGTATTACGGTGGTCCAATGATAGTAATGTACGTATGTTATGATATGATTGTGTTCTACTAATAGTAATGTACGTACGTTATGACATGATTGTGTTCTACGGTGGTCCAATAATAGTAATGTACGTACGTTATGACATGATTGTGTTCTACGATGGTCCAATAATAGTAATGTACGTACGTTATGATATGATTGTATTTTTTATTGCTTATTTGTATACAAAGATGTATATTTACAGTGCTATTATTATTTCCGCATGGAATGGTACACTTTGTAATAAATAATTATGGATATTCTCATATAGAAATGTGTCAGTGACACGGACGTGACTATGTGATACAGTATCAGTCCTATCAGTCATTCTTAGTATTTTACTTGCCTGTTTGACCAATTGCTGGTTTGCAATCAATCCCTGGAGATTTAAAGTACAATGACGCAACGGCTATGTTGGTTGATCAAACAAGAGAAGCTAATGAGGAATGCTTTGTTATCGGAAACCAACATGGCCGCCATGACGTCACGTGAAAACCAGCAATAGGATCTCTATTCCGTTCGAAGAAAAATGAGCGGTTTACGGCGGAACTGTAGGTAGTGCGGATTCACAAAATTTGTTAACTAAAGACGATAAAAGCAATACAGTCTAGAGCCTATCAAATACTAGAACTAATCCTTCAAAATAAGTCCATATTTACATAATTTGTCGTCATAATTTGGTTGACATTCTATTTTTCCTCTATAAACTCTCAACCTAAACTGCTTGCTTTCGATACAAGTATTACTAGTTTGAAATACTCTAATAAAAAGGAGATACATGTCATTGATTTTGTACTTATTTCGAGCTGGTAAGCATAGTGTGAGGCTGATTATACGTACTGTGGAAAGGAATGTCGATACTGATCATGCCTCTGTTGATCCATCAATGTTTCTTTTATCATCCAATCACCGAAGTATTGTTTCTCTCCAAAGTGTTCACGCATGTGATAATCTCGCTGTTGCGGCATACACTGAGGACAGTCACATTCATCGATAGTTCTTTCTAGTGTTCTATACAAACCACTGTTTCTTCTCTGTGGCGAACCGTCACTCGGTGAATTCGAACCCGAACCAGAGTCGAATTCAGAAACTACTGCGCATGAGCAGCGGGGAAGAGGATTTCCCTCGCAAAGTAATTCATTTCGTCTCTCCCTTTTTTGTTTTTGTCGGCGTTCTCTATGATCTCTTTTCGATGACTTTTTACGGTTTTCTTTGTTTAAAGGTTCGTTACTAGATGCCGAATCCTCAAGTGGTAAAGGTGTTGCCGCTGACCGTATCGTTGACTCCGAAGTAATTGAGCTACCGCTGGACGTAGAATAGCTATGTTGACGGCGAAGTTTCACAAATACTATTAGCAGTAGACCTCCCATAATGATAATTCCGACGATAAAGATGGCAAGGAATGAGATTTCTGCAGTTCCCAGGGTTTGTCTTCTTGCGGCAAGAACCTCTATTTCTGTAGAAACTACAAAGACAGATAAAGGCAAACAATCACCTACTGATATACAATCACCTACTACTGATATACAATCACCTACTGATATACAATCACCTACTACTGATATACAATCACCTACTGATATACAATCACCTACTGATATACAATCACCTACTGATATACAATCACCTACTGATATACAATCACCTACTACTGATATACAATCACCTACTACTGATATACAATCACCTACTGATATACAATCACCTACTGATATACAATCACCTACTACTGATATACAATCACATACTGATATACAATCACCTACTGATATACAATCACCTATACAATCATCTACTACTGATATACAATCACCTACTGATATACAATCACCTACTGATATACAATCACCTACTGATATACAATCACCTACTGATATACAATCACCTACTGATATACAATCACCTACTGATATACAATCACCTACTACTGACATTCAATCATCTACTGATATACAATCACCTACTACTGATATACAATCACCTACTGATATACAATCACCTACTGATATACAGTCACCTACTGATATACAATCACCTACTGATATACAACAATCACCTACTACTGATATACAATCACCTACTGATATACAATCACCTACTAATATACAATCACCTACTGACATACAATCACCTACTACTGATATACAATCACCTACTGATATACAATCAACTACTGATATACAATCACCTACTGATATACAATCACCTACTGATATACAATCACCTACTACTGATATACAATCACCTACTGATATACAATCACCTACTGATATACAATCACCTACTGATATACAATCACCTACTGATATACAATCACCTACTACTGATATACAATCACCTACTGATATACAATCACCTACTACTGATATACAATCACCTACTGATATACAATCACCTACTGATATACAATCACCTACTGATATACAATCACCTACTGATATACAATCACCTACTACTGATATACAATCACCTACTACTGATATACAATCACCTACTGATATACAATCACCTACTGATATACAATCACCTACTACTGATATACAATCACATACTGATATACAATCACCTACTGATATACAATCACCTACTACTGATATACAATCACCTACTGATATACAATCACCTACTGATATACAATCACCTACTGATATACAATCACCTACTGATATACAATCACCTACTGATATACAATCACCTACTGATATACAATCACCTACTGATATACAATCACCTACTGATATATGCAATCACCTACTGATATACAATCACCTACTGATATGCAATCACCTACTACTGATATACAATCACCTACTGATATACAATCACCTACTGATATACAATTGTTACGTAATCACCCTTATTTGGTTTGTACCACGTGACCTGTAAGTCAGTCTAGTAATAAACCTGAACATGAAACATGGTGTCTAGAAGCGGGATGCTTTTTATTCGGAATTTAGCGAGATAATATAGGTAAACTAGGCTCAAAACACCGGCACAAGCAGCTAGCAACAACTAGCAAGAGTAAAATATCATACAGGAAAACAAACAGCGAGATTCTCATTCAACGAATCGACGACCACGTGCGTGGAGAACAAACATGTCCGACACCGAACAAGCTTCAACGTCAACACAACCTCAAATTCAATGTATTCAATCGAATTTTCCAGTTCCAAGCCCTATGGTTTGCAAAGGGAATCAGTCAAGCAACTGGGAATTCTTCAAACAACAGTGGAGGGATTACGAGATCGCCACTAGTCTAGACAAACGAGATGAGAAAATTCGCTTGGCGACGTTTCGTTCAATCATGGGACGTGATTGTGTACAAATACTACAGAATCTTGGATTAACCGGAGAAAACACCCTAAAAGCAGCAGAAGATGCACTCGAAGCCTACTTCATTCCTAAGAAGAACATTGTTTACGAAAGGTATGAATTTAATACGTGCACACAACAAGCAGAGGAAAATATTGACAGTTATGTCAGTCGATTACGAAAGCTCTCATCAACATGCAAATTTGGCGCTCTCACAGATGATCTTATTAGCTTTAGAGATAGATTGATTATTGGACTAAACAGTCGCAGTACACAGCTGAGACTTCTCAAAGAGCAAGATTTATCTTTAACCAAAGCACTCGGTATGTGTAGAGCGAGTGAGAATGCAGAGAAACAAGTCAAAGTTATTCACAACAAAGAACCAAGTAGTGAAAACATCAACATAGTGAAGACCAGACAGACTAGAAGACGCCAACAGGGTGAGAGTACAGCCAGAGCAACACAGTCAAACTTTCATCGTGGTAGTACAACTAAGCCAACTGCTAAACCACCCCAAACAGGTACACAACGTGAACTTTGCTTCTTTTGTGGCAATAAAAGGCATCAAAACAGAAAAGAGTGTCCAGCGTATGGTCAGACATGTCGAAAATGTAAGAAAGTTAACCACTTTGCCAAAGTATGCAGGCAAGAAGGAAAAGAAAGAAGACAAGTCAACCAAGTAAAGGAAGAATCGGAGGATTCAGATGACTCGATTCTGTCCATCGAAGAGATAACAGCCGTCAAAGGAGGAGGCAAACGTCTAACAGCTAAGTTAACATTCTACCTACCAGGTGATGTTAAGGATCAATTCGAATGTCAATTGGACACTGGTGCAACATGCAATGTAATTAGCCACAAAGATCTCATGATACTTCTACAAGAAGGAGACCCACCAGTCAAACCATCGTCTGTTAGGTTGAGATTGTTTGATGGAACTATAGTGAAGCCAGTCGGAGAAACAACATTGATGATCGAAAGGAAAGGAAAAACACTGGCCCATTAAATTCCAAGTAGTTGAAGTGAACAACAGTCCTCTGATTTCAGCAGAAACATGCAAGAAGCTCGATCTTATCAAAGTCAACGTCGAACCAGTAGACTATGTGAAAGCAGAAGATCTGACAACATTAACCAGAGAGTTCATCTTAGACAACTACAAAGATGTGTTTGAAGGCCTTGGACACATTGGTGACTCATCATCATTGTTTTAAACCCAGACATCAAGCCAGTGCAGCACACACCTCGTCGAATACCAATAGCCCTTCAAGACAAAGTGAAAGACAAGCTTGATGACTTAGAGACCAAGGGAATAATTGCCAAAGTAAGCGAACCGACAGAGTGGATCAGCAGCATGGTCGTTGTCACAACACCTAAGAAGATTAGAATCTGTTTAGACCCACTAGATCTAAACAAGGCAATACAACGCCCAAAGTACCAGATGCCAACGCTAGAAGAAGTACTCCCAAGAATCACGAATGCAAAAGTATTTAGCACTTTGGATGCCAAGGATGGTTTCTATCAGATCAAACTAGATGAGCAGAGCAGTCGGAAGACTACCTTCTGGACTCCATTTGGCAGATATCGATATCTCAGAATGCCATTTGGTCTGAATCTTGCACCTGAAGAGTTTGAAAGAAAGCTTCATGAACACCTAGATGACCTACCTGGAATCATAGTGCTTCGTGACGACATCTTGGTTGTAGGAAATGGAGAAACACAAGAGCAAGCTGAGCAGAAACATGACCAAAACCTGAAAAGATTGCTAGAGAGAGCTCGCAAGGTAAATCTTCGTCTAAACAGCAGTAAGATGTGTCTACGACAACCGGAGGTAAAGTTCATGGGTCACATTATTTCTAAGGAAGGTTTAAAGCCGGATCCAGACAAAGTCAAGGCAGTGGAGAACATGCCCAAACCAACAAGTAAGAAGGAACTCTTGAGCTTACTAGGATTTGTGAATTACCTAGCTAAGTTCTTGCCAAAGTTGTCTGAAGTGACACAGCCTCTACGTGATTTAACAGCCAAGGAAGCCAAGTTCATGTGGGCACCACAACATGATGCAGCATTCAACAAGGTAAAGAAGTTAGTCACAGAACATCCAGTGTTAAAGTTCTATGATGTTAAGAAGCCAGTTACAATCCAGTGTGATGCTAGTGAGAGAGGGCTGGGAGCAGCATTACTCCAAGATGGCCAGCCGATCTCATTTGCTTCACGGACACTCTCTAAAACTGAACAGCAGTATGCACAAATTGAAAAGGAGTGTTTGGCAATAGTATTTGCATGCAACAAGTTCAACCAGTACATAGCAGGAAAAGAGGAAATAATCGTCGAGTCAGATCACAAGCCACTTCAGATTATATTTAAGAAATCCATTCTGACAGCACCACAGCGACTTCAGAGAATGCTTCTCAGGTTACAGCGATATAACCTCAGAGTAACTTATAAACCAGGATCTCAGATGTACCTTGCCGATCACTTGTCTAGAGCTTCGCTACCATTAGTGGATGAGTTCAAGAATCAGTTTGAAATATTTGCTGTAGAGTTAGAAGGTGTGAATCCTTTTCAGTTCATCAAAGTTAGTTCAGAGAGACTCGCACAGATACAGAAGAGTACCGGACAAGATCCAGTTCTCGAGACCCTCAAGTCCACTACCCTTACGGGATGGCCAGAAACCAAAGATCAGCTACCACTCAACATCAGAGAATATTGGAATTATAGAGAAGAGATCGCCCTTCACAATGGAATTCTATTAAAGAATCAAAGAGTGATTATTCCTAAAGTGATGAGACCTGAAGTACTAACCAGGATACATTCAAGTCATCAAGGCATCTCCTCTTGTATACGCAAAGCCAAGGATGTTGTATTTTGGCCTGGCATGGCTACAGAGATAAAGGAACTTGTTGAAAAGTGTTCAGTATGTGCAGAGTATCAGACAAAGAATGCTAAGGAACCAATGCAAACGCACAAGATCCCAGATAGGCCCTGGAGTAGGGTTGGTGTAGACCTCTTTGCACTACAGGGACGCAATTATCTAGTCCTCGTTGATTACTACTCCGACTTTATCGAAGTTGATGAACTAGTTGATGGAACAACATCAACTGAGGTAATCCAGTTGCTAAAGCATCAATTTAGTAGACATGGACTTCCTGACACATTGGTGAGTGACAATGGTCCCCAGTTTGCCTGTAAGGAGTTTAATCAGTTCTCAACAGCGTGGGAGTTTGATCATGTCTCATCGTCACCTCTACACCCCAAAGCCAATGGTAAAGCCGAGTCATCAGTGAAAATAGTGAAACAGTTATTCAAGAAAGCCAAAGCAGACGGCCAAGATCCATTGATAGCTTTACTCAATTACAGGAATACGCCAACAGAAGGACTCGACAGCAGTCCAGCACAGAGACTGATGTCTAGGAGGACACGAACATTGTTGCCTACTGTCTCAAGTCTTTTATATCCACAGATAGCAACAGATGTGCCGATGAAGATTGAACAAAAGCGAAGGCAAACCAAGTTCTTCTACGATAAGTCAGCCAAGATCTTACCACAGATCGAGGTAGGACAAGACGTCAGAGTAGCACCATTGCAAAGAAATCAGCAGTGGAGGTCAGGAACATGTCTAGACAGACTATCAGATAGGTCATATCTGATAGATGTTGGGAACAAGGTGATAAGGAGAAACAGACAGGCACTCAAGCCAACAACACCTGAAAGACACAGACATCACCAAACCAACCAGACACAGTCGCCAGAAGTTATAGCCAACCAAGCACCCATTCCAGCAACAAAGAGCAAGGGACAGCTCAACTTGGATGCTCCTACAACAGCGTCAGAACTTCCCACAGTGAGCAACCAAACAGAACAGCCAAGAGCCACAAGAACAAGAGAGGTCAAGCTACCAAGCAAGTTTCAAGACTTTGTCATGACTTAGAACATTAACCTAAACCAGGAACACTAAAGAACTGTTTATTAACACAGAACTTTATTTACAGTATGTTGTTGTTATAAGTTTGATGTTTTCCTTGACATGAAGACACTTGTAATTGTTATTACTTAAGAGAAAGGGGATGTTACGTAATCACCCTTATTTGGTTTGTACCACGTGACCTGTAAGTCAGTCTAGTAATAAACCTGAACATGAAACACAATCACCTACTGATATATGCAATCACCTACTGATATACAATCTTACTGATATACAATCACCTACTGACATACAATCACCTACTGATATACAATCACCTACGGATATACAATCACCTACTGATATACAATCACCTACTACTGATATACAATCACCTACTGATATATGCAATCACCTACTGATATACAATCTTACTGATATACAATCACCTACTGACATACAATCACCTACTGATATACAATCACCTACGGATATACAATCACCTACTGATATACAATCACCTACTACTGATATACAATCACCTACTGATATACAATATATATTTGACATCACTTTTTTATGCGTCTGTCCTCGTATTGACGATAAATTTCGTCATAACATTGTCAAAGTAGTGTGGATCCACGAGGCGATAGCCGAGTGGATCCGCATACTACTTTGACAATGTTATGACGAAATTTATCGTCAATAAGAGGACAGACGCATAAAAAAGTGATGTCAAATTTTTTTTTACAATAACAAAAATTATTCAAACATGTTTACACACCATCTTGTATTTCTCTTACGAATTTCTTGACTATTTCGTGCAGTTCGTAGTCATTTAGTGTCGCAAAGCGAACGCTATCATTTAGTTTCTGTTCGGAATCAACTTCCTCCAGAGACAAGCATAGTTTTTCAACTGAAATTTCCTCAAGAAATTCAACTTGGAACGAAGGAAATTTGTCCATTGATGAAATTTTTTTCCATCGATCTTCAGCTTTGTACGCGCCATTTTGTTTTTATCTGTCTGTCCTCTTATTGATGATGAAAATTAACCAATCAGCGCGCGAGAAATTTGTAAGTTATTGTAAAAACTCTTATTGGCAATGGCTGAGAGCCAATCAGATTGCGAGATTACGCTAGGTTATTGTAAAATATGTTTTTGAGCAAA
This sequence comes from Actinostola sp. cb2023, assembly GCA_033675265.1. Lineage (NCBI taxonomy): Eukaryota > Metazoa > Cnidaria > Anthozoa > Actiniaria > Actinostolidae > Actinostola > Actinostola sp. cb2023. Next base: position 569,423 of record JAUJYZ010001448.1, read on the forward strand.
AGTTCGTAGGTAACTTGCGCGATTTATTTTGTTTTTGTGGTATACAATCACCTACTGATATACAATCACCTACTGATATACAATCACTTACTGATATATAATCACCTACTGATATACAATCACCTACTGATATACAATCACCTACTACTGATATACAATCACCTACTACTGATATACAAGCACCTACTGATATACAATCACCCTACTCACCTACTGATACAATCACCTACTGATATACAATCACTACTACTGATATACAATCACCTACTGATATACAATCACCTACTGATATACAATCACCTACTGATATACAATCCTACTACTGATATACAATCACCTACTGATATACAATCACTACTACTGATATACAATCACCTACTGATATACAATCACCTACTGATATACAATCACCTACTGATATACAATCACCTACTGATATACAATCACCTACTGATATACAATCACCTACTGATATACAATCACCTACTGATATACAATCACCTACTGATATACAATCACCTACTGATATACAATCACCTACTGATATACAATCACCTACTACTGATATACAATCACCTACTGATATACAATCACCTACTACTGATATACAATCACCTACTGATATACAATCACCTACTGATATACAATCACCTACTGATATACAATCACCTACTGATATACAATCAGTATTAGAGTCCATATATATATTTTAATAGTATTTTTATTTATATATATATATATACAATTTTATGTATTTTATTATATGTATTTGTTTATCTTTTTTGTTGGGAGATATCCTCGATAGGGTTAACCTCTGATATCTCCTTTCATTGTATTGATATTGATGTATATTAATGAATAAAGTATTATTATTATTATTATTAATCACCTACTGATATACAATCACGCAGTTTTGTTCAAAACGTTTATAAAAATACAATGGTTACTTTAAGTAACCATTAGTTATTTATAGAAGCACATTTTAACCAACTGTCCGTGATATCGTGGGATAATGACACTGTCCGTGATATCGTGGGATAAAGACACTGTCCGTGATATCGTGGGATAAAGACACTGTCCGTGATATCGTGGGATAAAGACACTGTCCGTGATATCGTGGGATAAAGACACTGTCCGTGATATCGTGGGATAAAGACACTGTCCGTGATATCGTGGGATAAAGACACTGTCCGTGATATCGTGGGATATCAGGACAGTAGATCTCGCGTATGACTGGCTAACCGATTTTAGTGGAATGATATGATAAAAATAAATGATCGGTCAATTAGTTGCTTCGATTCTGCGAAATATCAGACTACCGTATCATAGATTTACCTTGGACCTTATATGAGGCAGTAAATCCTCTCCGTGTACCATTGATCCATTTGCCATTATGGTAATAATGCAAATACATGCTATTACCAGTGGATACAATCACCTCGTCGTAACTATCAGATTTGATTTTAGCCAACAAATCAGCACTTGAGTCATTGCCATTCCTGATGAAGATGGAATCACCGTCCAACTTTAAAGCGTCGAACCACAGCTTGACGCGTGTGTTGCCCTGCACGTTGATTCGCCACGTACATTGAGTGAGCCCGGGTTTTTTGAATAGTTGGGGTGATGACGTGATCATGCCTTCAGAAGCTGTAAGTCTGCATCCACACGCGCACGCGTTTCTCGTTTCTAAATGATAGGAAATATTATGGTCAACCGAACAAAGAAATAGTAGAGTCCCTCGTTATTATATATGTTAATATAATAATAATAATAATAATAATAATAATAATAATAATAATAATAATAATAATAATAATAATAATAATAATAATAATAATAATAATAATAATAATAATAATAATAATAATAATAATAATATACTATATTATACAGACTGTACTGTATTTATATTTAACAAATAGAAAACGTTTCCCGTGTTTACATAGCCTGATATAAACACGAGGGAAGTTTGGGAGAAGTCGAGAGCTATTGTGTAAAACCGAGCCGTAGGCAACAACTTGACAACTTGATGAATTCTGATAAAATAATTCATCAACTTGACAACTTGATGAATGGAGCACGAAGTCAGGTAGCCAAATATCCACAGTTTTTGTCGTATTTTTGTATCTTTTCGTCGCTTTTCTCGACAAGAATGTATAAACGATGGACATTTCTGAGACATTTCAAGATATTTTTTCTCTGTTCAGGTGAACCCGCCGTGTAGCTACAAGAATCGCTCTGTTTTCACTGTCGTACACTTGAGAAAATATAAGTTATTTGTAGCTATATAACTTACAAAATGGTTAGTATGTGATTGAGAAAACTGAGCCGTTATATTTAGCTTTCTTCGTTTATTGTGGACAAAAATAATTGGACGATTCGTCGAGTTTCTTGCCGTGTTTGAACTTGAAGCTCAATTCTTGCAAAATTACTTAATTTTCGGTTTAAAATCATCAAACTCACATCTAGATAGAACTTGAACTTAATTAACAAGAAAAACTGTGATTCCATGGCTTTTGCTTAGTAAATAATACATGTTTGACAACAGAAAAAAAATACATTTGTGGTCAGTTATTTTTACAATCAAATCCACTGCATCGCTTCAAGGTTGTTCAAGGTCATGAACCATGTTTACATAGCCTCATATCAACATAGTAATTAACCAATCAGAGCGCGCGTTATATCTAAATTATTTTATAAATTAATATATAGATTAAATATATAGTAGAAAATGAGACGCAGGTAACCTCTGACTGTTCCAAATAATGTATTAACGTTTCGGAACCGAAACGTTAATACATAAATATTGTCATTATTTGGAACAGTCAGGTTGCCTGCGTCTCCTTTTCTACTCATATATTTAATCTATTTATATGGAGAGCAGACTGTGAATTCCTTCTGGAATCCTTCTACTGGAAGATCGTCGTTGGTCTACCTTATGCTATATTCAAGTTTTTATATACACTCAATTGCAGAAAGGTTGTAGTATACATTTATACAAATATCTAATGAGATACAAGATATCTAATGAGATACAAAGTGCAAAACATCGCTTATATGCATCTCATTAGATTTTTGTATCTAATGTATCTAAAATGTTAAACATGCTAAAATACAACTGTTTAAGCACAAAATAGTGCTGAAAATTATTGTGTTGTCTTTGTTGGATGCGATACTAATCTAAAATGGATGGTTCTAGCTGATATTTTAGAAGAACTAGTGATGTTTCGCACTTTGTATCTCATTAGATATCTTGTATCTCATTAGATATTTGTATAAATGTATACTACAACCTTTCTGCAATTGAGTGTATATATATAAATATATATATACAACTGCTTATTTTTCTTTTTTAAATGACAATGTTTTGCAATTTAATAGGTATTAAATTGCAAAACATTGTCATTTAAAAAAGAAAATTGCCAAATAGGAATTAATTAAAAGACAAAAGGAGAAGTTCAGCTTGAGTGCTCTGCTTTTGTCTTTTGATTAATTCCTATTTTGTAATTGCATTGTTTTTAAATAAAGGTGCTATCTATCTATCTATCTATCTATCTCTTTCTCTCTCTCTCCTCGCCCCGTGTATATACGTAAAGCCAGAATCCGAGACGATCTTGGATTCCGGATTCCAAACGGTTCGAGATCTCTTTGTCTAACCTTAAGCTGGCTTTAGAGCTGAGCATCATAACGAATAAAAACCCACAAAAAACGATAGTTTACTGATTTCCCCCCTGCATAATTAGTATTAATACCTTGTCTCGATAATAAATAGCAGTTATGCTATAAACTAAATTGTATGCAAACTTCTGGTACTAAAATAAAGTTTAGGTCTAGGTCTAGGTCTATAAACCAACGCATAGGCTTTGGTGTGAGTATTACCTGGACAAGGCCTCAGTAAACATTGTTTAGTCATAACAGCTCGTCCATCACACGCTTTGCTTTTGTCTTGTGATGTTGTCAGACTTAAACAGAATCTATATCGGTATTGTCTGCCTTGTCCACATGAATTAGAACAAAGGTTCCAAAATGACCACGAACTCCAGCCATCATAGATGGATTTTCCTAAAAGATAAGATCATGTCAGCCTCTATACAACACAATGCAGGCGACTCCAGACAATTCAACCGTTTTTTTATAGAGGGTCTGAATGGGGTTAACTGACTACTGACAAACGGCTTTAAAAAATAACTGTTAACTGACTAATAAAACTTTACTGTCAACTGACAATCGAAGTATCAAACACGTTCAATTGTTCAAAACAGGATATGGCCAGTTAATAGTTAACTAACGTTTAACTGACAAGGTAAAAAATAACTGACAACTGACCAAATATTTGACTGACAACTGACATACAGACCCCCCCCCCCCCCCCCCCATTCAGGCCCTCTTTATAGTGTGTGGGGGTAGTCATTGAGTCAGTACACTAAAAGGCTCAACCACATGGATGATTACATCCACCATCGTTCTCTCTGACGCAAAAGTCATTATTTCTCGAAATTTGTGACTTTCATGTTTAATGAATTGTTTGTTTTTATTTACTGTGTGTATTGTATTTTTAAATTAAAATTATAATATGTATAAAAGTACTTTGTAGACGATTTCTCAACAGTTAGTATAGTACGTACTTCGAAGTGTTTACTGCTTCAGGTTAATAAACAGAGAATATCATTTATAACATAGGTATGATATAACGCGCGCTCTTGAAGGAATGGTCAACGCTCAGCGTGCGTCCATCGAGTTATGGATGCACGCGGGAGGCTGCTAAGCACGAGAGAAGCGTAAGAGTCGCACGAGGCGTAGCCGAGTGCGACTCTAGCTTCTCGAGTGCTTAGCAGCCGACCAAGTGCATCCATAACTCGATGGACGCACAGCTGAAGCGTTGACCATTCCTTTTATAACATAGTTACTGCAAATTCAAATGAAACAATTTTATTTTCCAATTGATTTCCGAGCGCGCGCTATGCCGATGACGTGAGCGTGCGTCCATTGAGTTATGGATGCACGCTCGCGCACGCTAATTAGCCAATCAGAGCGCGCGTTATATCAATGCTATGATTGGTTGGTTAGCGTGTGGACACACGCTCGCGCCCATGGACACACGCTCACGTCATCGGCATAGCGCGCGCTCTGAATTCAATCGGAAAATCAAATCGTTTTATTTGAATTCGCAGTGACTATGTTATAAAAGAAATGGTCAACGCTTTAGCTGTGCGTCCATCGAGTTTATGGAGCACTTGGGAATTTGGGAGAGCACTCGTGAAGCTACGCTTCTCTTGTGCTCTCCCAAATTCCCGCGTGTTTCATAACTCGATGGAAGCACGCTAAGCGTTGACCATTTCTTAATTGGTTTTCTGTCTGTATTTCTATCAGATGTCTTAGCAAGAACGCGTAGGTACTGAATGATTGTTGGTTTTATTGCCGAGTTTGTAAATCGTTTTTGCAAGGTAATCATGTTTAAGGCTGTCAGTGTTGGAACTGCCCAAAATATAGGAAATATTGTTCGTAGTGAAAAATAAATGCATCACAGATGATCATCAACTATTGAACTTTTGAGTTTTGAGATGATATCTCCCTGAAATTATCTAAATTGTAATGGCAGAACAACAGTCCCGTTTTGGCGAGTGACCTGGAAATAAAGGTTTTGGTAGACAATGCAGTCCGAAAAACACGAAAACGTCAACAAAATATGCAATGAATGTGGTTTTTCCGAGCCGAGTGTTTTATTTACAGAAGACGTTCGTAGAAAATTTATCGAAGGGTTATAAAATAAATAAACTCCAGCCGCTAGCTCGTGATTTTCAAACTTTTCTTGCGTTCTCCCAACATCCCAAGTGATCTATTTCACCAGTAAACCATGAACATTTGTCTTCTATTGCTTTTATGATATAGCCAAAGATAAAAGTGGCAAGAAAGTTGAGGATTCTGTTGTGTTTTTGAACAAAATTGTAGTTGAAGTGCGCGCGCTACTAACGCCATTCACGTCATCGAGCGCGCTAGCGGTTTGTTTTCTTCAGAATTTTTGTCTTTTTCACTAAATACTCCATAATGTTTGGCTTCAATCAGTTTTAGTTCCTTGATTGGCTCGTTGGTATATACTAAAACAATTGTTAATTATTCCCCGCAGCCTCGCACTGAAACCTGTTTGCGTGACAAGTAGAGCATATATCGAAAGTGGTCTATTACGCACTGCATGCATGCTCTACCGAGTCACGTAATTAGTGTTTTAGTCACGCTGCAATGCATGTCTATATTTAATTTAGCCGTTCGATTAAATCCGTCAGTTCAGCACTGTTTTCTGAAATAGTTCCCTAAAATCTAAGCATGTTTTTCGATTTTAATAGCACTCTTAACCTTGCCGTTTATATTCATTCTGAGATGCTATTGTCACAATTGTTCTGTCTGAAGTGTATTTCTATCAGATGTCTGTGGCTTATAGTAAGAACTCGTTATTGTTAGCTTTACTGTTGAGTTTGTGAAATCGTTTTTCATTTATTACCTTTTGCAGTGATCTTTCTTTGATTTTGACAATGGCTAACAAACACATCACTCACGGTCAATCTAGTATCGATCGTTTTCCGCTGCCTTCTGCAGAGTCATCCAAAGAAAAGCTTCTTGAAATGCTAAAACATCATCCATGTGTATGTACTTTTGGCTTTTGGTGTTTTTGGGACTTGTTTATGGTTCATTTTTTGCCGTCTCTTACACTGAAAACATCCTCATGGAAACAAAGGCAGGAGGGTGGTTACCATGGAAACTGTAATTTTCACATGTGGTATTTCAAATTACGCTGAAATACCACTGCTCTCAACCAATCAAATCGCTGAAATTTTTCAGATAGTGGTATAACAGCATTAATTTCTCCACTATTTTGTGAGATACAGTAGTATCTACGGGATAATCTAAGGATGCTTTCGATTGTATTTTTTCTGTTTATACCCATTCTGAGCTGGTATTGTCGACTGTAGAAATTCTGTTTTAAATTGTGCAAGTATAATAAAAAGGCAAAAACTACTTCTGTATGACGTTACAAATAAGCTTTTAGGTTTCACATTTATTTAACCTATCAAAATAGCTTTATTAAGAAGCCCGAGTTCACGCTAGTAATGCGTCTATATTTTGAAATGGACTTCCATATTTGGTAGTTGACTATTGTTTTCTCTCCAGAATTCAAACATACTAGTGAATGATACAAAGGGCAGAATCGACAAGATAAAAGTGTAACATCTAGCAGAACGACAAGATAGGAAAGGCTATGGCCCACTATCATCGGATTGGAATATTTCTGGAACACAGGCAGCCCAAGGAACCAGCCCAAGCAGTGTACTTGAGGCCTAAATATATATATTTTTTGAAAAATACGTGAAATTGTAAAATTGTCCTCAATAAATTTATTTTGATGTTACCGTATAAATATATGGAGCCATCGGACATTCACTAAGATATCACACCAGCTAGAAATATCAAAATAATGCTAACAATGAAGATTTATTATATATGTTAATGATCTACGAATCATCATATTAGCTGAATCATTTGAAATACTTTCAAGGCGAACAACATTCCTATATCTCGGATTTGTTGTGGACAATGTTAAAACCGGAAGTGAACACGGTGCATTACATAGCCCTGGGTGTGTACGCTAATCTCAATTTCCTGTGGCAAGTTTACAAACAGCTTACTTTGCGAACACGTCAGCTTAGGTGGTTTGGCGCATTGCCTGTGCGTTGCGGTACGATAACGAAAGAAATTAAAAAACTAATGGCTTAATTTCCTGCAGCAAATGTACACAAATCAATTTGATTCCCAATTTTTCCAGATATAGTGCGCAAACTTGGTGATAAGTAGCCTAGGAAAGTAGTAGTGTAGGACAGTAGTAGTCTAGGACAGTAGTAGTGTAGGACAGTAGTAGTCTAGGACAGTAGTAGTCTAGGACAGTAGTAGTCTAGGACAGTGGTAGTGTAGGACAGTAGTAGTCTAGGACAGTAGTAGTCTAGGACAGTAGTAGTCTAGCACAGTAGTAGTCTAGGACAGTAGTAGTCTAGGACAGTAGTAGTCTAGGACAGTAGTAGTCTAGGACAGTAGTAGTCTAGGACAGTAATAGTCTAGCACAGTAGTAGTCTAGGACAGTAGTAGTCTAGGACAGTAGTAGTCTAGGACAGTAGTAGTGTAGGACAGTAGCAGTCTAGGACAGTAGAGGTCTAGGACAGTAGTAGTCTAAGACAGTAGTAGTGTAGGACAGTAGTAGTGTAGGACAGTAGTAGTCTAGGACAGTAGTAGTCTAGGACAGTAGTAGTCTAGACAGTAGTAGTCTAGGACAGTAGTAGTGTAGGACAGTAGTAGTGTAGGACAGTAGTAGTCTAGGACAGTAGTAGTCTAGGACAGTAGTAGTGTAGGACAGTAGTAGTCTAGGACAGTAGTAGTCTAGGACAGTAGTAGTCTAGGACAGTAGTAGTCTAGGACAGTAGTAGTGTAAGACAGTAGTAGTCTAAGACAGTAGTAGTCTAGGACAGTAGTAGTCTAGTACAGTAGTAGTCTAGCACAGTAGTAGTCTAGCACAGTAGTAGTCTAGCACAGTAGTAGTCTAGCACAGTAGTAGTGTAGGACAGTAGTACAGTAGACAGTAGTAGTCTAGGACAGTAGTAGTCTAGGACAGTAGTAGTCTAGGACAGTAGTAGTCTAGGACAGTAGTAGTCTAGGACAGTAGTAGTGTAGAACAGTAGTAGTCTAGGACAGTAGTAGTCTAGGACAGTAGTAGTCTAGGACAGTAGTAGTGTAGGACAGTAGCAGTTTAGGACAGTAGTAAGTAGTGTAGGACAGTAGTAGTGTAGGACAGTAGTAGTCTAAGACAGTAGTAGTCTAGGACAGTAGTAGTCTAGGACAGTAGTAGTCTAGGACAGTAGTAGTCTAGGACAGTAGTAGTCTAGGACAGTAGTAGTCTAAGAGTAGTAGTAGTGTAGGACAGTAGTAGTGTAGGACAGTAGTAGTCTAGGACAGTAGTAGTCTAGGACAGTAGTAGTCTAGGACAGTAGTAGTCTAGGACAGTAGTAGTCTAGGACAGTAGTAGTCTAGGACAGTAGTAGTCTAGGACAGTAGTAGTCTAGGACAGTAGTAGTGTAGGACAGTAGTAGTCTAGGACAGTAGTAGTCTAGGACAGTAGTAGTCTAGGACAGTAGTAGTCTAGGACAGTAGTAGTCTAGGATAGTAGTAGTCTAGGACAGTAGTAGTCTAGGACAGTAATAGTCTAGGACAGTAGTAGTCTAAGACAGTAGTAGTGTAGGACAGTAGTAGTCTAGGACAGTAGTAGTCTAAGACAGTAGTAGTCTAGGTAGTAGTCTAGGACAGTAGTAGTCTAGGACAGTAGTAGTGTAGGACAGTAGTAGTCTAGGATAGTAGTAGTGTAGGACAGTAGTAGTCTAGGATAGTAGTAGTCTAAGACAGTAGTAGTCTAGGACAGTAGTAGTCTAGGACAGTAGTCGTCTAGGACAGTAGTAGTCTAGGACAGTAGTAGTCTAGGACAGTAGTAGTCTAAGACAGTAGTAGTCTAGGATAGTAGTAGTCTAGGACAGTAGTAGTCTAGGACAGTAATAGTCTAGGACAGTAGTAGTCTAGGACAGTAGTAGTCTAGGATAGTAGTAGTCTAGGACAGTAGTAGTCTAGGACAGTAGTAGTCTAAGACAGTAGTAGTCTAGGACAGTAGTAGTCTAGGACAGTAGTAGTGTAGGACAGTAGTAGTCTAAGACAGTAGTAGTCTAGGACAGTAGTAGTCTAGGACAGTAGTAGTCTAGGACAGTAATAGTCTAGGAGTCAGCCTTGTGATGACAATGTTTGGTGGTGATGATATGAAATTCGGAAACAAACCGAACTCTTGTCTTCGCTTCACTTTACACGTAGTGATAACCTTGGTCACGGTATTGGTCAACTCTGTCTTTCTCTCCAGGAGACAAACAAAATACGTCTTTGTGCTACTTAAAATGCCGAAGTATAGGTGAGCCGGAATTAGTGTAAAATCCTATTTTATTTGACAAACGCCAGACAAGGAATGCATACAGTGTTCATCGAAGCGATAAAGGGTCAGTCATATGTCAATAAAACACTAGCAAAAACTAAATATGCAGTAAGAAAATAAAACACAGTCTGACATACTTGTGATGAAATACATACACAAAGACAATTTGTTTCTTAGACAAATATATATATATATATTATTGACCTTTCTCCTGGCCAAGAAAAAGAGGTGTGTAAAGGAATCACGATAGCAATACCATTGAGATGAAAGACTGAGTTTCAAAGCTGCCTCGTTTGATACAATCTGTCCATCTGTGGATTTGGCACTCTGTGTCAAGAGTTTGACATGAAGAGACAGTGCAAAGAACTGTTTTCTTATAAATGTGAAAATGTATTGTGCCAAATATAAACACGAACGTTTTGTCATTCATAGCTTGGTTTACCTAACTAGTGTGTTAATTAAAGAAAGCATTTATGACAGTACTATTGATCAGTGTATTATACAGTGATAAGTATTTCTGTATATGACAAAGTGATTTCATAAGTTCTCCCTTAGGAATCATTTGCACGAAGGTTTAATACAAGATCTTGCCCCAAAAACACATTATGAACGAACAAGAGTGTCATAACTAAATCATAAGAATTAAGACTGAACTAATGTTTGAATCGTGTTGGCCTTTTGCTGCCATCTTGTTTGCATAAGAAGCAATTAAGTGCTAATCATTATCACCCGATGTTCAGCCCCTCAATTACACAACTTAGAAAGTTGGTTAGCTTTAGTTGTGCACACACACAAAACTTGTTAAATAGACCCCAGGGAGCGATCGGAGCGGAAACCGCCTATGGATAGTGACGAGAAGGAGGGACTATTGTATTTGATGTTGTGATGGCTTCGAGGCATTTTCATTCACTAATTGTCAAGTAAATATTGTTAATTGGTTGTTAAAGAGGTGCATAATCGATTTCTCATTTGTTGGCTTTTGTTTGCTTTAATTAATCACTGTCACTTCGTTAGGCTGTAATTTAACTCATCCTGTAGCCTACACACGCAGTTTACTGTCCAATATATACACTGGTCTAAACAAACCCAAGTGGCTGGATTGTCGAACTATTTGGATTTGCTATTAGTCATGGAAATCTTGGCATTTTGACCGAAAGAAAAATCCTTATTATAAACATTCTTATAATGACAGTAAGATAAAATCCACATTCAATCTTGCCTAATGCCTACCATGTCACACTAAAGACGCTTAAACCCAAGATGTTATGTTAAGAAGTCTGATAAGCACTTACCAGGTCCGAGAGTGGAAACACAATGCGAGGCTTGTATTCTTCCCTTGCCATGTACTGTAGTTTTACTAATGTAGCGAAAGCAGTATCCTTTGATATAATCCTTGAATAAAGTGCATGGGAAAAACACTGCAGTATGACCCGGTAACGCCGGACGCTGTGAAATATAACGACCAGAATTTTGCTCATAAACTCCTATAATGTCTGTAGTCTTGTGGCACTCGGGCGCAGTAAATGAAACGACAAACGAATTAGAGCATGGAAATACAGTCTTGGTTGGTGAATAGAGAGAGTGTTTACTCCATCGAACTGTTACTGGTGGGCTTGTTGTCAAAGATCTGTTATGATAACCAGATACGTACTCAAAGAAGTATGTTTGAGCAATATCGAACAGGTCACAGCTAAATCCCATACGAATGCGTCGCCGCGGTCCTCTCTGTTTACCGTTTTTCACTTTCCGCACAATACGATGAGTTATTAGAACCTTCTGCTTCCCTTTGAGATAATAAAGATTCACCTTATCTCTGTACCGTCGTGATTTAGGCAAGCATGAGCGATCGTGGTACACCCAAATTGAACCGAAGCGCGTGAGTGTTGTGTGATTTCTTGGAGATTGGATCTCGATATTTCCCCATTTTAAGTTCAAGGTTTTGTTTAGTTTCGCAGTGGGCCCGCCTTCTGAAACCTTGTAAATGAAGTTGTATTTGCCTGGATGGTCGAACAGGTCGCAAGGTAGTTGTACAGTCAGGTTTTGGTTTCTGATGTCCACTTTTAATGTACGCAGTCGCACATGTAAATCTGCGTCCACGATAGTAAGGCTTAGTGCTCGTGGCTTTGTAGCGTTCACTAAATGTAAAGGCATTTGGAAAGACACATTAACTTGGCCGCTCAGAACAGTGAAAATTGTCGAAGACTTTGCTGTGATACCAGAAAGACTTGTATCTGCCATGGTTAGGTCTGCTGAGAGTCAAGATAGCATGATATTAGTACTGACGACTTTCGTTTGACTTTCAGGTCTGGTGATTTTGATTCAATCAGAGAAGCCATGGGACCTGCTGTGGTCAAACAGGTACAACGCTGCAGGCAATGTTTTTATAAACGAAGAAGAAGATAAACAAACTTAACTGCCGTTTAAATGCTCTTTTGTGCCATAAACAAACAGAGCAAATCTGCTGTTGGCAAAACACTAGTTTGACTCGGCCGTCATACAAATACGGTAACTGAAATGAAAAGTTATATAAACCGTGGCTGTTCGTGTTTCCATTATAGGATTGACGATGGACATCCATGTAATGACAGCCCCAAGCAATAGAATTCAAAATACTATGGCTTTGAAAGATCTAAAAGTAGCCAGGTCGACCACTCACCATAATTAATTGATGAAAGCAGTCCAATCGCCACGTAAACTCGTCTCCAGAAATCCACACCACTCCTCATGTTAGCAAAGGTATGAGCATCTCTCGTTCTGCTCCTGAAAGAGGGTCAATACAAATAACATCAAGAAGTGCGCGATTCTGCTAAATCAATCTATTTGTCCAGCGTTGGCTTAACTATTTAAGCCCCTCTAATTTAATTGTCACAATCATATTGTTATATTGTAATGTAAAATCAATTAGCATTCCACGCCTATTACATCCTTTGTGGTGTTAACAATCTGCTCAAATATAGGCCAATGAAAGGTCTGCCTTTCGTAACGTGTCTTATTAAGCAGATGTTTTGCATCTTATACGATTATTTTATGAACGCTTCTTAGATCTCGTCGTTCTGGGTTTTACAACAGCCTCTGACTAGTAGTTTTACAGTGCGCTGCGGCCTGTTTACCTAACGGTTTACTTAATTCTCTCCTGTATTCATTCATTAATTAGCATACACGTTCGGATGAACCAATCGACCTTAAAGATTTCTTACTATGTATCCTTCAATTTGCCATAAGTTAGCCTGATCCCTGAGGGTCAAAGACAGTGTTCTTAATAGTTCACTTTTAAAAGACAACCAGCGTTCTTGAATTACTGAGAATGGAAATTTCCTGCCGACCGTAGCTTGGAAACACGTATATATTGCCGGCAAGGCTGTGGTGAATCGTCAGTCGCTCTATCCCGCTGGGCGATCGCATTCTTATTTTAAATATATATGATGTTTTGCAAATAATTAGAATTTAACAATGCTATTCCCTCCCGATAACGCCCCCATCTTTATATCAGACACGTGTAGAGCATGTCAATCTATACAGCAGTTCAGCGTGTACGTCAATATTTGGATCGACAACATTTCGGGCTTTCACGAAACATTCTGCAACACAAATTAAATTCACCTTTTGCCCGTGTTCGCCAAGATCCCAAAATAATAACTAACACAAAAGACTTCACAGATGTAATTTGTTTGGATGAGATACCGACTGTGTTCGAGATTTCTGTAGCGATTAGTGTGTTTGTGTTACGAATATTACAGCCTCAAGCTCTGCTTGCTTGATATTGACTCTCTATAATCAGCCTCAAATAATTCATTCTGAACTCATTTAGCGACCAAGAAAGCCTATATTATATCTACGAAAGTACATTTAAATGATCGAATCGAGGTGGGATAAACTGAAAACATTTCAAAGGCGACTTTTAAAGGAACATCGAAATACACTTACCTCGGGTGAGTACGAAGAAGAAAGCACAATATAGCGAAGATTTCGATCCAAACCACTCGTGAATGACTGACGAATGCAAAGCTCGTTGTTTCTATCAAAGTTCTTTAAAATACCACTTTCCTTTGCTGACCTGACACACAATGATCCAAAACATCTCGAAAGAATGATCGTGACACTATCCCTCCAAATTTGTTGTCTCTGGGCAGGCAACCTTTCAAGCTTGCTAGCGCTAATAGTTTAATCCTCTCAGGATCGGCGTTAGTGTTTACTAACACCTTACTTGTCTACCGAATTCACTAGTAAACAAGGTTCACGACCCAAACATAAATAGTTCTTTTGCCAATAATCTTGTCATCTCCAGCGCTTCAAAATACACATTATAAGAGACTTCAATAAAGAAACCAATTACACGAAGGCACTACACGCAAGCACTCGCTCTAGCCTAATGGACTCTGGTGAAGTGTTTGAAATGCGGCCCTTAATGCTACCTTACCGGAAGCATGGTAAGGTGATGGAAATCAGTATTTTGTCCATTAGATCCACGTGTCTGCCTATCAGCTTTGCTGCAATATCAAACTCATTTGCATCAAAATAACGTTATCTCACATTTGACAAGTTCTTGTCAGCCACAAGTGCGCTGAGATTGACAAGAGTATTAGGGTTTGATGAGATGGGAGGGAATGTTTTGGTACACGACCAATAATAAACAATGCACGTAGTGAAAGAATCAACACACTCAGCAAAGCTAATAGAAAGTTTCACACCCAAACAATCAAACGTTTTCTCTTGTGATCTTTTGTCCTCGTACATCATGATCAGTAACACGCTTCACCGAGTCCACTAAAAGCTTTAAACTGTCTCTACAAATGAAACAAGGTCTCCTTCTAATTAGAAATGTAAAAAAAAAAAACCACTTGTTCCAGCCATCAATCAGGTGGCTTCTTCCCTCGTTTATACAGACCAATATGTGTCAAGTTTCGGCAGTATTTACGTATTAAAAACACAAAATATAAATGGTATGAATGCTGTGTACTTCACTCATGCTTATGACTAACGATAATGAAGGTATTTTTACTTACTCCATCAAACACCTGTTTAGCTTGTTTTTCGTCTGTATGGTTTTGCACATCTATTGTTATGGTGGCACAAGAAGCACTATGGTACCTTGGGTAAAGTAGTAAACAATTTATCGCCTCAACTCTTGAAACGTTTTTATGAAAGTATATCATCATTATTCATCACAAGTATGTAAAAAAAGTAAATTATAGTTTTCAATAGAGATAGAAAAATAAACACTACACGACGTTTCTATGTCACAGACATCATTATCAAGTGAAACTGATGTACAAGATGATATGAATAAATTAAAATAAGTGGCAGTTCCCATGGGTATATTAATATTAATAAAGTTATTAATATTTATGAAATGAGGTACTGATACTCAACAACACAACATAGTCAATAGCATGCTTGAGTTGTTGCGACAATTAATAAAATTGTTTCACCAAATGCCGTAATTCATGACTAGTTTGCTGAGCATTTCGCGCATGGTTTTATTAATGAGTACATATTCTGTGTATCAAGCCGTACCAACACACCATATTAATTGTCATACTCACTCAGCCAATCGACACCCAGTACTTTCTATATCCCATAAAGTAACTAAATCGGCACGTTAGTATTCCCAATATTCCCCCAAGGGAGTATGTAATAAAGTGTATTATTATTATTACTATTATCACTCGTGCCCAGGCCGAAGGCCGCGCACGAGTCTAAGATTCGAGACCGTTTTTGTTGTTGTTAGTACCGGATGCGATACGGCAGAAGGAGACAAAAAGTCTGGCCACAAGAGAGATTACAAAGCACAAACCAATCAGGAAGCACCGGAGGTCAAGGGGCAAAAATCTAAGTGTATTCTCGTCTAAATTTAGACTGAAATGATGCAATAACCTTCTACATGAGTCTGACGCAGGCTATTTTTTAAGAGCGCGTTATCAGAACCATCTGACCTATGCAACCTCAAGACGTACCAAGTACGTACTGATTCGAGATCTTTATCTATGCGACTCGTACCACAGGCATAGATTATTACCCCGTAGTCAAGAGACTTGTGTGTTGCTGGAGGCCCATAGTGCATCTTTCATTATGAACTGCATCTCAGAACGAAATCGCACCAGGGCACGAATGAACACTCAATGAGCGTCTAGTTATTATTATTATTATTATTATTATTATTATTATTATTATTATTATTATTATTATTATTATTATTATTATTATTATTATTATTATTATTATTATTATTATTACTAACAAGCATTTTGTTTTATTGTTACTAAGCCTTAATATTAAACCATTCACTTGAACCCAGGATTAAGCCTTAAGAAAACCATTCACTTCAACTCAGGATTAAACCTTAAGAAAATCATTCACTTGAATCCAGGATTAAACCTTAAGAAAACCATTCACTTGGACCCGTGATTAAACCTGAAGAAAATCATTCACTTGAATCCAGAATTAAACCTGAAGAAAACCATTCACTTGAACCCGTGATTAAACCTGAAGAAAATCATTCACTTGAACCCAGAATTAAGCCTTAAGAAAACCGTTCACTTGAACCCAGGATTAAACATGAAGAAAATCATTCACTTGAACCCAGGATTAAACCTTAAGAAAACCATTCACTTGGCCAAGATTAAACCTGAAGAAAACCATTCGCTTGAACCCAGGATTAAACCTGAAGAAAATCATTCACTTGACCAGAATTAAACCTGAAGAAAACCATTCGCTTGAACCCAGGATTAAACCTGAAGAAAATCATTCACTTGAATCCAGAATTAAACCTGAAGAAAATCATTCACTTGAATTAACCCAGAATTAAACCTGAAGAAAACCATTCACTTGGCCAAGATTAAACCTTAAGAAAACCATTCGCTTGAACCCAGGATTAAACCTGAAGAAAATCATTCACTTGAACCCAGAATTAAACCTGAAGAAAATCATTCACTTGAATTAACCCAGAATTAAACCTTAAGAAAACCATTCGCTTGAACCCAGAATTAAACCTGAAGAAAATCATTCACTTGAACCCAGAATTAAACGTTAAGAAAATCATTCGCTTGAACCCAGGATTAAACCTGAAGAAAATCATTCACTTGAACCCAGAATTAAACGTTAAGAAAATCATTCACTTGAACCCAGAATTAAACCTGAAGAAAATAATTCACTTGAACCCAGGATTAAACCTGAAGAAAAACATTTACTTGAACCCAGGATTAAACTTTAAGAAAATAATTCACTTGAACCCAGGATTAAACCTGAAGAAAAACATTTACTTGAACCCAGGATTAAACCTGAAGAAAATCATTCACTTGAACCCAGGATTAAACCTTCAGAAAATAATTCACTTGAACCCAGGATTAAACCTTAAGAAAATAATTCACTTGAACCCAGAATTAAACCTTAAGAAAACAATTCGCTTGAACCCAGAATTAAACCTGAAGAAAATCATTCACTTGAACCCAGAATTAAACGTTAAGAAAATCATTCACTTGAACCCAGGATTAAACCTGAAGAAAATCATTCACTTGAACCCAGGATTAAACCTTAAGAAAATAATTCACTTGAACCCAGGATTAAACCTGAAAAAAAAACATTTACTTGAACCCAGGATTAAACCTGAAGAAAATCATTCACTTGAACCCAGGATTAAACCTTAAGAAAATAATTCACTTGAATTACCCAGGATTAAACATGAAGAAAAAACATTTACTTGAACACAGGATTAAACCTCATGAAAATCATTCACTTCAACCCAGGATTAAACCTTAAGAAAATCATTCGCTTGGCCAGGATTAAACCTAAAGAAAACCATTCGCTTGAACCCAGGATTAAACCTGAAGAAAATCATTCACTTGAACCCAGGATTAAACCTTAAGAAAACCATTCACTTGGACCCGTGATTAAACCTGAAGAAAATCATTCACTTGAACCCAGAATTAAACCTGAAGAAAACCGTTCACTTGAACCCAGGATTAAACCTGAAGAAAATCATTCACTTGAACCCAGGATTAAACCTTAAGAAAATCATTCACTTGAATCCAGGATTAAACCTTAAGAAAACCATTCGCTTGATACCCAGGATCAAACCTGCAGAAAATCATTCACTTGAACCCAGGATTAAACCTTAAGAAAACCATTTACTTGGACCCGTGATTAAACCTGAAGAAAATCATTCACTTGAACCCAGAATTAAACCTGAAGAAAACCGTTCACTTGAACCCAGGATTAAACCTGAAGAAAATCATTCACTTGAACCCAGCATTAAACCTAAAGAAAACCATTCGCTTGGCCAGGATTAAACCTAAAGAAAACCATTAGCTTGAACCCAGGATTAAACCTAAAGAAAACCATTAGCTTGAACCCAGGATCAAATCTGAAGAAAACCATTCGCTTGAAACCAGGATTAAACCTGAAGAAAATCATTCACTTGAACCCAGGATTAAACCTTAAGAAAACCATTCACTTGGACCCGTGATTAAACCTGAAGAAAATCATTCACTTGAACCCACCATTAAACCTGAAGAAAACCATTCGCATGGCCAGGCAGATTAAACCTAAAGAAATCCATTAGCTTGAACCCAGGATTAAACCTGAAGAAAATCATTCACTTGAACCCAGGATTAAACCTAAAGAAAATCATTCACTTGAATCCAGGATTAAACCTGAAGAAAACCATTCACTTGAACCCAGGATTAAACCTAAAGAAAATCATTCACTTGAATCCAGGATTAAACCTAAAGAAAACCATTAGCTTGCACCCAGGATTAAACCTTAAGAAAATAATTCACATGAACCCAGGATTAAACCTGAAGAAAATCATTCACTTGAATCCAGGATTAAACCTTAAGAAAATCATTCACTTGAACCCAAGATTAAACCTTAAGAAAATCATTCACTTGAACCCAGGATTAAACCTGAAGAAAATCATTCACATGAACCCAGGATTAAACCTGAAGAAAATCATTCACTTGAACCCAGAATTAAACCTGAAGAAAAACCGTTCACTTGAACCCAGGATTAAACCTGAAGAAAATCATTCACTTGAACCCAGGATTAAACCTTAAGAAAATCATTCACTTGAACCCAGGATTAAACCTTAAGAAAATCATTTAATTGAACCCAGGATTAAACCTTAAGAAAACCATTCGCTTGATACCCAGGATCAAACCTGAAGAAAACCATTCGCTTGAAACCAGGATTAAACCTGAAGAAAATCATTCACTTGAACCCAGGATTAAACCTTAAGAAAACCATTCACTTGGACCCGTGATTAAACCTGAAGAAATCATTCACTTGAACCCAGAATTAAACCTGAAGAAAACCGTTCACTTGAACCAAGGATTAAACCTGAAGAAAATCATTCACTTGAACCCAGCATTAAACCTGAAGTAAACCATTCGCTTGGCCAGGATTAAACCTAAAGAAAACCATTAGCTTGAACCCAGGATTAAACCTGAAGAAAATCATTCACTTGAACCCAGGATTAAACCTGAAGAAAATCATTCACTTGAATCCTGGAGTAAACCTAAAGAAAACCATTAGCTTGAACCCAGGATTAAACCTAAAGAAAACCATTAGCTTGAACCCAGGATTAAACCTCAAGAAAATCATTCACTTGAACCCAGGATTAAAACTCAAGAAAATAATTCACATGAACCCAGGATTAGACCTGAAGAAAAACATTTACTTGAACCCAGCATTAAACCTGAAGAAGACCATTCGCTTGGCCAGGATTAAACCTAAAGAAAACCATTAGCTTGAACCCAGGATTAAACCTGAAGAAAATCATTCACTTGAACCCAGGATTAAACCTGAAGAAAACCATTCACTTGAACCCAGGATTAAACCTGAAGAAAATCATTCACTTGGCCAGGATTAAACCTAAAGAAAACCATTAGCTTGAACCCAGGATTAAACCTGAAGAAAATCATTCACTTGAACCCAGGATCAAACCTGAAGAAAACCATTCGCTTGAAACCAGAATTAAACCTGAAGAAAATCATTCACTTGAACCCAGGATTAAACCTTAAGAAAACCATTCACTTGGACCCGTGATTAAACCTGAAGAAAATCATTCACTTGAACCCAGAATTAAACCTGAAGAAAACCGTTCACTTGAACCCAGGATTAAACCTGAAGAAAATCATTCACTTGAACCCACCATTAAACCTGAAGAAAACCATTCGCTTGGCCAGGCAGATTAAACCTAAAGAAAACCATTAGCTTGAACCCAGGATTAAACCTAAAGAAAACCATTAGCTTGAACCCAGGATCAAACCTGAAGAAAACCATTCGCTTGAAACCAGAATTAAACCTGAAGAAAATCATTCACTTGAACCCAGGATTAAACCTTAAGAAAACCATTCACTTGGACCCGTGATTAAACCTGAAGAAAATCATTCACTTGAACCCAGAATTAAACCTGAAGAAAACCGTTCACTTGAACCCAGGATTAAACCTGAAGAAAATCATTCACTTGAACCCGTGATTAAACCTGAAGAAAATCATTCACTTGAACCCAGAATTAAGCCTTAAGAAAACCGTTCACTTGAACCCAGGATTAAACATGAAGAAAATCATTCACTTGAACCCAGGATTAAACCTTAAGAAAACCATTCACTTGGCCAAGATTAAACCTGAAGAAAACCATTCGCTTGAACCCAGGATTAAACCTGAAGAAAATCATTCACTTGAACCCAGAATTAAACCTGAAGAAAACCATTCGCTTGAACCCAGGATTAAACCTGAAGAAAATCATTCACTTGAATCCAGAATTAAACCTGAAGAAAATCATTCACTTGAATTAACCCAGAATTAAACCTGAAGAAAACCATTCACTTGGCCAAGATTAAACCTTAAGAAAACCATTCGCTTGAACCCAGGATTAAACCTGAAGAAAATCATTCACTTGAACCCAGAATTAAACCTGAAGAAAATCATTCACTTGAATTAACCCAGAATTAAACCTTAAGAAAACCATTCGCTTGAACCCAGAATTAAACCTGAAGAAAATCATTCACTTGAACCCAGAATTAAACGTTAAGAAAATCATTCGCTTGAACCCAGGATTAAACCTGAAGAAAATCATTCACTTGAACCCAGAATTAAACGTTAAGAAAATCATTCACTTGAACCCAGAATTAAACCTGAAGAAAATCATTCACTTGAACCCAGGATTAAACCTGAAGAAAAACATTTTACTTGAACCCAGGATTAAACTTTAAGAAAATAATTCACTTGAACCCAGGATTAAACCTGAAGAAAAACATTTACTTGAACCCAGGATTAAACCTGAAGAAAATCATTCACTTGAACCCAGGATTAAACCTTCAGAAAATAATTCACTTGAACCCAGGATTAAACCTTAAGAAAATAATTCACTTGAACCCAGAATTAAACCTTAAGAAAACAATTCGCTTGAACCCAGAATTAAACCTGAAGAAAATCATTCACTTGAACCCAGAATTAAACGTTAAGAAAATCATTCACTTGAACCCAGGATTAAACCTGAAGAAAATCATTCACTTGAACCCAGGATTAAACCTTAAGAAAATAATTCACTTGAACCCAGGATTAAACCTGAAAAAAAACATTTACTTGAACCCAGGATTAAACCTGAAGAAAATCATTCACTTGAACCCAGGATTAAACCTTAAGAAAATAATTCACTTGAATTACCCAGGATTAAACATGAAGAAAAACATTTACTTGAACACAGGATTAAACCTCATGAAAATCATTCACTTCAACCCAGGATTAAACCTTAAGAAAATCATTCGCTTGGCCAGGATTAAACCTAAAGAAAACCATTCGCTTGAACCCAGGATTAAACCTGAAGAAAATCATTCACTTGAACCCAGGATTAAACCTTAAGAAAACCATTCACTTGGACCCGTGATTAAACCTGAAGAAAATCATTCACTTGAACCCAGAATTAAACCTGAAGAAAACCGTTCACTTGAACCCAGGATTAAACCTGAAGAAAATCATTCACTTGAACCCAGGATTAAACCTTAAGAAAATCATTCACTTGAATCCAGGATTAAACCTTAAGAAAACCATTCGCTTGATACCCAGGATCAAACCTGAAGAAAATCATTCACTTGAACCCAGGATTAAACCTTAAGAAAACCATTCACTTGGACCCGTGATTAAACCTGAAGAAAATCATTCACTTGAACCCAGAATTAAACCTGAAGAAAACCGTTCACTTGAACCCAGGATTAAACCTGAAGAAAATCATTCACTTGAACCCAGCATTAAACCTAAAGAAAACCATTCGCTTGGCCAGGATTAAACCTAAAGAAAACCATTAGCTTGAACCCAGGATTAAACCTAAAGAAAACCATTAGCTTGAACCCAGGATCAAATCTGAAGAAAACCATTCGCTTGAAACCAGGATTAAACCTGAAGAAAATCATTCACTTGAACCCAGGATTAAACCTTAAGAAAACCATTCACTTGGACCCGTGATTAAACCTGAAGAAAATCATTCACTTGAACCCACCATTAAACCTGAAGAAAACCATTCGCTTGGCCAGGCAGATTAAACCTAAAGAAATCCATTAGCTTGAACCCAGGATTAAACCTGAAGAAAATCATTCACTTGAACCCAGGATTAAACCTGAAGAAAATCATTCACTTGAACCCAGGATTAAACCTAAAGAAAATCATTCACTTGAATCCAGGATTAAACCTAAAGAACACCATTAGCTTGAACCCAGGATTAAACCTCAAGAAAATCATTCACTTGACCCCAGGATTAAACCTCAAGAAAATAATTCACATGAACCCAGGATTAAACCTGAAGAAAACCATTCACTTGAACCCAGGATTAAACCTAAAGAAAATCATTCACTTGAATCCAGGATTAAACCTAAAGAAAACCATTAGCTTGCACCCAGGATTAAGCCTTAAGAAAATAATTCACATGAACCCAGGATTAAACCTGAAGAAAATCATTCACTTGAATCCAGGATTAAACCTTAAGAAAATCATTCACTTGAACCCAAGATTAAACCTTAAGAAAATCATTCACTTGAACCCAGGATTAAACCTGAAGAAAATCATTCACATGAACCCAGGATTAAACCTGAAGAAAATCATTCACTTGAACCCAGAATTAAACCTGAAAAAAACCGTTCACTTGAACCCAGGATTAAACCTGAAGAAAATCATTCACTTGAACCCAGGATTAAACCTTAAGAAAATCATTCACTTGAACCCAGCATTAAACCTTAAGAAAATCATTTAATTGAACCCAGGATTAAACCTTAAGAAAACCATTCGCTTGATACCCAGGATCAAACCTGAAGAAAACCATTCGCTTGAAACCAGGATTAAACCTGAAGAAAATCATTCACTTGAACCCAGGATTAAACCTTAAGAAAACCATTCACTTGGACCCGTGATTAAACCTGAAGAAATCATTCACTTGAACCCAGAATTAAACCTGAAGAAAACCGTTCACTTGAACCAAGGATTAAACCTGAAGAAAATCATTCACTTGAACCCAGCATTAAACCTGAAGTAAACCATTCGCTTGGCCAGGATTAAACCTAAAGAAAACCATTAGCTTGAACCCAGGATTAAACCTGAAGAAAATCATTCACTTGAACCCAGGATTAAACCTGAAGAAAATCATTCACTTGAATCCTGGAGTAAACCTAAAGAAAACCATTAGCTTGAACCCAGGATTAAAACCTAAAGAAAACCATTAGCTTGAACCCAGGATTAAACCTCAAGAAAATCATTCACTTGAACCCAGGATTAAAACTCAAGAAAATAATTCACATGAACCCAGGATTAGACCTGAAGAAAAACATTTACTTGAACCCAGCATTAAACCTGAAGAAGACCATTCGCTTGGCCAGGATTAAACCTAAAGAAAACCATTAGCTTGAACCCAGGATTAAACCTGAAGAAAATCATTCACTTGAACCCAGGATTAAACCTGAAGAAAACCATTCACTTGAACCCAGGATTAAACCTGAAGAAAATCATTCACTTGGCCAGGATTAAACCTAAAGAAAACCATTAGCTTGAACCCAGGTTTAAACCTCAAGAAAATCATTCACTTGAACCCAGAATTAAACCTTAAGAAAACAATTCGCTTGAACCCAGAATTAAACCTGAAGAAAATCATTCACTTGAACCCAGGATTAAACCTTAAGAAAACCATTCACTTGGACCCGTGATTAAACCTGAAGAAAATCATTCACTTGAACCCAGAATTAAACCTGACGAAAACCGTTCACTTGAACCCAGGATTAAACCTGAAGAAAATCATTCACTTGAACCCAGGATTAAACCTTAAGAAAATCATTCACTTGAACCCAGGATTAAACCTCAAGAAAATAATTCACATGAACCCAGGATTAAACCTGAAGAAAATCATTCACTTGAATCCAGGATTAAACCTCAAGAAAATCATTCACATGAACCCAGGATTAAACCTGAAGAAAATAATTCACTTGAACCCAGGATTAAACCTGAAGAAAATCATTCACTTGAACCCAGGATTAAACCTGAAGAAAATCATTCACTTGAATCCTGGAGTAAACCTAAAGAAAACCATTAGCTTGAACCCAGGATTAAACCTAAAGAAAACCATTAGCTTGAACCCAGGATTAAACCTCAAGAAAATCATTCACTTGAACCCAGGATTAAAACTCAAGAAAATAATTCACATGAACCCAGGATTAGACCTGAAGAAAAACATTTACTTGAACCCAGCATTAAACCTGAAGAAGACCATTCGCTTGGCCAGGATTAAACCTAAAGAAAACCATTAGCTTGAACCCAGGATTAAACCTGAAGAAAATCATTCACTTGAACCCAGGATTAAACCTGAAGAAAACCATTCACTTGAACCCAGGATTAAACCTGAAGAAAATCATTCACTTGGCCAGGATTAAACCTAAAGAAAACCATTCGCTTGAACCCAGGATTAAACCTCAAGAAAATCATTCACATGAACCCAGGATTAAACCTCAAGAAAATCATTCACTTGAACCCAGGATTAAACCTCAAGAAAATAATTCACATGAACCCAGGATTAAACCTGAAGAAAATCATTCACTTGAATCCAGAATTAAACCTCAAGAAAATCATTCACTTGAACCCAGGATTAAACCTGAAGAAAACCATTCACATGAACCCAGGATTAAACCACCTAAAGAAAATCATTCACTTGAATCCAGAATTAAACCTCAAGAAAATCATTCACTTGAACCCAGGATTAAACCTCAAGAAAATCATTCACATGAACCCAGGATTAAACCTTAAGAAAATCATTCACTTGAACCCAGGATTAAACCTCAAGAAAATCATTCACTTGAACCCAGGATTAAACCTCAAGAAAATCATTCACTTGAACCCAGGATTAAACCTTAAGAAAATCATTCACTTGAACCCAGGATTAAACCTCAAGAAAATCATTCACTTGAACCCAGGATTAAACCTCAAGAAAATCATTCACTTGAACCCAGGATTAAACCTCAAGAAAATAATTCACATGAACCCAGGATTAAACCTGAAGAAAAACATTTACTTGAACCCAGGATTAAACCTGAAGAAATCAGTTCGTAATCAGTTCCGCTTCAGCCGAGTCGCACATCTCTGGAACTTCTTCATTCTCTTCCATCGTCTCTCTATTCTTGATCTCAGCGAGCATGCTCTTGAAGAATGACGAATTGCGGCTTACCTTGTTGCCAACTCCATCCTTCGCTGTCGCCATGGATCCTTTCTTCGCTACAACTGTGTGTGGTTGAGGGTGAAAAGAAGTGTCACTTTTCTTCTTCGAGTCATCTCGTTTAATAAACACCTTGTCACCTTATTTGAGTAGTGATGGCTTGACATAGTTCTTGTTGTCTGCATATTCCTTCATCTTTGTTTTGCACGTTGATCACGCTCTTCTATCTCTCTAGCATGAATGGCTTCTGTAACGTCACGTGACTAACTTAAGATTCACATATTACCATGTGCTAGTTCGGCAATGGAGTAAAGTAACTTCACACGACTTTGTCTCTGTCGTTTTATACCGTAAAAACTCACATATCGTTACATGGTGTCAGAATTAAACTTCGAACTTCTCGCGTCTGAGGAGAACAGAAACTGTCAAAATTCAAAAGGAGAAAGGAAAATATCTATAATCTACAAGTCGAAATGTCCGACGACGTAGCACCTGATGTAGCTGCCATTTCACCGCCATTATTCACAAGTAATGTGCCAATACCGCCAAAAATTCCACTTAAAGGTAATCTAGCGACAAACTGGAAGACATGAAAGCAAATTTGGAGTGCCTACGAGCTAGTAACCAAGCTAAACGAGCAAAATAACCAATATAGAGTCGCCACAATCAATCTTGAAATAATATTTTATTGATCAACCAACCAAGTTATTGAATATGTACAAGTATAGTAAACATAGGTTATAAGCCCGCGTTAGAATCTCAGGCAAAACCTGAACTTGTCAGTCACATGCTAATCACCTGAAGGTCTTATATGATGCTCTTACATACTGTTTCTGACCTTGGACGGCCTTGAACTTTGGATAATTTCCTGGTCCTGAACCAACACGTTACCTACGAAAGTTGAGCGACCTCCCAGTGTGATTAGGCTAAGCGCGAACTTGTAATCTATGTCGTGATCCTCTTAATCTATGCCGATAATACTTGACCTCTTCATAAGCAATAGTTTCCTTATGAATTGGACTTTAAGTAGCCATCAATTGATTTATGACTAGTAGTCCAGATAACCAAATATGTAGTTTTATACCAGGGACAACGCCCCCCAGAACCCTGTAGTTAACTTTACTGGTAATTGTCAATCTGTCACAATAGTTAACCAATAAGTTGATTGTTATAAATACTGATGTACTAGTAAAACTCGTCAGAAGAGTATAGGAGTAGAAGAGTACAGAACTAGTAACCAACCAAACAAGAGTCTAAATAAAAGATCCAGTACCAAGCATCTACGGAGAGTTTCCCCTTGATTACACGTGCATCGGTCAAGACGCCCTTGCAATTCACAACGGCCTGCCTTTCAGAGTGAAGACGACAAGCAAGACATCACCAAAATCCTAGAGCTATGGGAAAACTACTGTCTAAGTAAGACAAACATTACTTACGAACGCTACGCATTTAATAATCGTATTCAAGGAGAGAACGAGTCCATAGACATGTACGCTTCAACGCTAAGGTCTCTGGCGGACACGTGCAACTTTGGCGCGTTAAAAGACGAACTGATCAGAGATCGAATTGTCTGTGGGCTGCGCACAAATGAAATTAGAAAAAAGCTTCTTCAAATACCAGAACTCACACTCGATAAGTGCATGAATATCTGTCGATCAGCCGATGCTACAACATCGCAAATGAAAGTTATATATATTTTATTTTAATTTTTATTGTAAAGCGCTATTGGATAAATTAGAAATAGCGCTATATAAATTGATTATTATTATTATTATTATTATTATTATTATTATTATTATTATTTATTATTATTATTATTATTATTATTATTATTATTATTATTATTATTATTATTACCTACAAGACCAACTCCAACCACAACACCACCAGTGCCCAAACCGCCCCCACACTTAAAAGGACTATGTATTGTCCGAGTAAACTGCATACCAGGACTGATGAACACTGTTGAGTTAACATTTAAGACACTGTACTTTTATTTCTATTAACTTTTCTTTTTAGACAAGGAAAGGTGTAACGTCACGTGACTAACTTAAGATTCACATATTACCATGTGCTAGTTCGGCAATGGAGTAAAGTAACTTCACACGACTTTGTCTCTGTCGTTTTATACCGTAAAAACTCACATATCGTTAGAGCTTCTGTGACCTCTGGTAGTTTTGTCTTAATAGGTCTACCAAACAACATTGTACCTGGATCAACCTGCGTCGTGGTGTGTGGGGTGGCTCGGTAGTTCCTGAGAAATCTGTTGAGCTCTTGTTTGTAGTTCTTGTGTTCCACTGCTGCGGTTTTGACAACTTTCTTTACCGTGCGCACAAACCTTTCAACCTTTCCATTGGCTCTTGGCCACCTGGGAGTTCTCTTGCGATGTTTGAATCCAAGTGCTTGGGCAAATGAGCGAAAGTCATGGCTCGTAAATGGTAGACCATTGTCTGACTAAACAACATGCGGTATGCCAAATTCTGAGAACACTTTGTCTAACTTTGGGATGACAACATTGGCTGATGTGGACCTGACTATTTCAACTATCTAGAGTAGTCATCTGTGACCAGTTGAAGGTATTCACTGTTTGGAAGCTCAGCAAAGTCAACACTGACTTCAGTCCATGGAGGTGCAGGCAGTGGGGACATTATATATCAAATATTTACATCTTATTAGATGTTTTTCCCGGTAATACGGGCGGATATTTTACGAGTTGCGAATGTATTTTTCCGAGCCCCGTAGGGGCGAGGAAAAATGTGAGCTACGAGTAAAATATCCGCCCGTATTACCGGGAAAAACATCTAATGAGGTATTTATTATCCAACAATTCAGAAATGGGCAAAAAATATTGAAGCAATGCAGAAGCAAAGCATAAATTTGTGACAAATGAGCGCGCGCTTTCAAGACAATGACGTAAACACTGGAAAACCCAATCAAGTGTCTTTAATCTCATTGGACAATCGATGACATTTTTGACGTATGATAAGAAGCTCGTTAAACTAGTTTTCACCATGTACTAGAAGAAATGTGTGTTCGATCGAAAGAGGTGATTACAACCTTGTAATGTCAAGAAATCGACTTTATAATGCCTTTAACATTAGGCTAAACGTTCTAAAAAGCAAAGTGTTTCTTTAGTCTTCATCATCACTGTCAAAAAGTGGCAAAACTCTCTTGAATCTTCTGCAAGATGACTGCACGGTGTCAGACGAGCTTGCACAATCAGATTCACCAATGCTCCTACCAAAGCTCAATGCACAGTTGTTGAAAACGGCTCCATGGAACATTCCTTGTTTGGATTCTTGTTCGTTGCTTTGACTGGCCAAAGGTGAGGTGGTTTTGAGACTGTTCTTTGTCTCTTTCCTCTGCTCGCCTTCGATCATCTCACTGATTTTGTTGGACATCAGATGTTGTTGTTCTTCTGACGCTTCAGAATAGCTGTCCAAAGATTTCAGGTTTCTTTGTCCTGCCAAAGCAATGATGTTGAGTGGTTCGACGTTTTCTTTTCTAAGGTGGAAATCATGGTTCTACGAGCTGAATGGTTTGTGAATCGGCCGTCGATTCCAGCAGCTTGAGTCATTTCTTTCATAAACGAGCCAAGTGAGTGCTTGCCAAGTGGCTGTTTTTTATACCAAATTGGTGATGCTGGCCTTGGTATCGATGCAAGGTAAAATGGAGCATCTGAATAATTCATGTCTGGCGGTCTTCTGGACATGTAGTCAGTAAACATCTTAACTGGGCATCGGAGACCATCGGTAGCAAACATCTTCGGGTTAAATGGTCGATCAGGCACGAACTCGTTTTCACCTGTACGGGTTTTACTACCACGCTCTGTTACCCACTCGACATATCTTACTCCTCCTACTCCATCTCCTTCTCTAATCTGGAAGTCGCCAAATCTGACCCGGTGATGCTCATCGCGAGCTCTCCATCCAAAGTAGATGGTGTTGTTGAACCAAACTGTACGTAAAAGAACTTGCGAAGAACAGTTTCCAAGCTGGTTTTGTTGCCATAACTGCTGGATTTGTGCTTCACTCAGACCAAGAGCTTTATTTGGCCTCTGACCTTTTCCAAAGCGACGGAGTTGTTTCCTTTTAGCAGATAAGGCCTCTCTGGATCTACAAAATTGCTTGTCAAGCAAAATGCTGTATGACTTTCCTTGTTCTCGCAGGAAGCGGTCAAAACTCCGGAAGTACGAGGTAAGTGTATCTGGTTCACATTGTTCGCCATTTTGTTTACACACTTTTACCACAAAATGCGAGATAATTTTGTCGAGCTCGTCAGGGGGAATGTTGTCGATGGTTCTGGTTTCGTTTACTGTCTTCGCCCATTTGTAAAATATGTTGAGGTCGCTTCGGGTCTTTTTAGTTGTGTTTTTGTTTCTGTTGTCTTCAATGAATTTCGTAACTTCGTCGTCCGCGTCCGCGTCCGCGTCGTCAACTGGAGTTTTCTCCTTTTTTTCTGCCATCTCGGTGCTCTCGTAATTTTCCACGATATTCCTCAGAAGGTCGTCATCTATTTCCTCACAGAATAACATCAGGTCAAAGTTCGGGATATCAGCTGTGTTGTTGTTTTCGTCCATTTTCATGAACGCTAAAATTTTCAACACGACAAAAATATGTCGTGTTGAAAACCGGTTTTACTAGTATACAGGGTGGGTAATACGACAATCTAGTGGGTAATACGCTCGGATATTTGGAGGATTTTGTGCCCATTTAAGGTAAAATGACGTAATGGTTGGATAATAATACAATGTAACACGGCTCTCAGGAAGAGCATTTTTTAATGATGTAGACACCGTGTGTAAATAAAGTTTTATTATTATGATTATTATTCGAAGTGGTTCTCTCTTTGATTCTGGTGTGGCTATTTTAAAGCATACACCGTATGCCTTTACTCGACTTTCAACCATTTTGTGAATGCCTGGGAACCAGGCCTTTTCTCGTAAGAGGGCTTTTGTCTGTCCTTGATGGCCCTCGGTTGTTAATTTAACTACGCGTTCCTGCAAGGCCTGGGGGATGACTATACGTGTTCCTACGCGTTCCTGCAAGGCCTTGGGAATGGCTATACGTGTTCCTACGCGTTCCTGCAAGGCCTGGGGGATGACTATACGTGTTCCTACGCGTTCCTGCAAGGCCTGGGGGATGACTATACGTGTTCCTACGCGTTCCTGCAAGGCCTTGGGAATGACTATATGTGTTCCTACCCGTTCCTGCAAGGCCTGGGGGATGACTATACGTGTTCCTACGCGTTCCTGCAAGGCCTGGGGAATGACGATACGTGTTCCTACGCGTTCCTGCAAGGCCTGGGGGATGACTATACGTGTTCCTACGCGTTCCTGCAAGGCCTGGGGGATGACTATACGTGTTCCTACGCGTTCCTGCAAGGCCTGGGGGATGACTATACGTGTTCCTCTCAGCTAGGATGACGTTACCTGCAGAGCTGACTGTAAGCTCATTTTTTACCGTGATGAGTAGGTTGTACACTGTGATGTCTATGTTTGGTTGCTTACATGCTTCAGAGCACTTGTCTTTCTGCATGGCTTCATGATCACATACTGCTTGTAGGGTTGCATCTTCCCTTGTGGCTGTTTCAATGTCGTGCAGTTGAAGCGCCTTCGGTGTTGATGTTTTGGTCAGGTAACTGACGTACTCCTCTGCAATCTTCTGTTGTCGACTAGCTGCTTTTACTGTTAGTTGGTACGGTTGCAGTCTCAGTGCCCATCTTTCAATCCTCGCTGGGGGTCTTGAGAGTTGAGTTGTTGTAGATGGACACGAAGGGCTTGTGGTAGGTATACACTGTCACCGGCTTGCCATAGATGTACAGATGTACCGCTAGCGCCTCCCGTTCTGTCTTGCTGTAGCGCTGTTCTACACTAGTCAGTGAACGACTAGCATAAGTGACGATGTGTCGGTCACCAGTTTCGCCATCGACTTGTGAAAGAATAGCAGCCAAGCCAACTGGGCTTGCATCAACCGAAGTTTCTGTGTCCTTTTCAGGATCGAAGTAGGTGCGCTTGCCAGTGCTTTCTTCAGCTGGGCTACTGCATGGTCATGTTCGACCGTCCATTCCCATCGTTGGTCCTTGTGAGTTAGTATGCGCAGTGGTTAGTTGCATACTCTGGGATGAATCTCGAGTAGTAGTTTGTCATTCCAAGTAGGCTGCGCACTTCTGATGCTGTGGTTGGAGTCGATAGGTTGAGAATTTCTTCAACTTTCTTGGGGTAAGGAGCTATCCCGCTGCTTGAAAAGACAAAACCAAAGAATTCGATATTGTCTTTGTTGAATTCGCACTTGCTCTTGTTCAGTGTGAGACCTTTCTGTTTCAACCTCTGAAAGACTGCTTTGAGGCTCTGGTCGTGCTCTTCTTGCGTCTTGCCAAATTAAAAACCAGGATATCATCACTTATGTTGATCGCTCCACCGATGCCATCCAGTGTTTCTCTGATGATGTCCTGGAAAATCTCTGCTGCACTGCATATTCGAAAGTTGAGCCGTTTGAAACGCATCAGGCCAAGGTGTGTACTGAAGGTTGTGATGTACCTAGACTCAGGTGCCAACTCGAGCTGGTTATACCCCTGGTTGAGGTATAGCTTGCTGCATAAGATTGTTGCACCGCTTTTAAAAGTCCCCAATGATTTCCTTTATGGTTGGTGTTCCGTGGCGTTCCCGCTTTACGGCTTTGTTTGCTTGACGCATGTCTACACAAACACGGAACTTGCCAGGAGACTTTGGCTTGGGGGCTACTACACCCAGGGTGTTGGACCTTCGATCCATTCAATGACGCCTAACTCTTCATCACGTTTTAACTGCTCTTCAAGCTGTTTGCGCACATGGAAAGGGACTCTACGATGGGGCTGTGCCACGGGTGGTACACTTTCATCAATGTGTAGCTTTATCTGATAGTTCTTGAGTTTTCCGAGACCTTGGAACAGTCCCTCATACTCATCGATTAGCTCTGTTGGTTTCTCTGTTGGTTTCGAATTCTCTGTTACCTGTTGTACAGTTTGAAGAAGACTGAGGTCGTGCGACGCCTTCCAACTGAGAAGTGATCCACACGATGCTTTGACTACGTACAGCTTATCTTCAATGATTTTGATCTTGGATTCTACAGTAGTTCTTAGTTTTCCAAGGACATGTAATGGCTCTTTGGACTGGTACCCATAAATCTCCATACTTGTTTTCTTTAGATCTGGTCTGTTGGGATTCTTGTAGTAGTCCGTTTCATCCAAGACACTGATGCTCGCACCTGAATCAGCCATCGCCGTTAGAATGGTGCCGTGGACCTTTACTTGAAAAAGAGGTTGAGTCTGCTTGATGTTGCTGCTGACTGAGAATACATAGCGACTTCTTCATCTGAGCTGGAGTCACCTTTCACTGCATTAACACTTGGTCTTTGCTGTGTTTCTTCTCCAACTTTGGACCTGCAAACTCTTGGTCTTTGCTGTGTTTCTTCTCCAACTTTGGACCTGCAAACTGATTCATAGTGGCCCATCCTTCCACTGCTCCTACAGGTTTTCTGATAAGCCGGGCAGGACGGTCCAACCCCCGGCGTGAGGGTACTCCTTTCCACAATTCCAGCATCTTTTGTATGACTTCCGGTCATCCGAAGCGCGCGACTTCCGGTCAGGGGACCTCAGGCAGCCATCTTGGTTTTGCTTTGCGATGAAATTTTGACTAACTTTAGACACTTTGTTTACTGTATTAGTATCTTCAATGCTAGCAGCTTGAGACTTGGACAACTCCATGGCCTTGCCTGCATCTAGCAGCGGAATTAAAGTAAGTTCTGGTTTCTCTAGAGCCTTCATGCGAAGCTTGTGAGACGTGCAGCTTTGCACCATCTGTGTTTTGATCTCTCTGTCGGTATTTTCAAATTCGCACGTAAATGCCAACTGGCTTAGGCGTGTATTTTGATATTCGTCGGTGATATTCGTCGGTTTGCTTGTTAATGTGACTATCCAGAACTATTTCCGTTATCCTCGTAGCCAGTGTGGTATTTTGTTAGTATATTCTTTAATCATTCTCGTACCCAGAGCTCCTCGGTCGGTCGTTCTTTCTCCCTTCGGAGGCTATGGTAACAGCCATTTCTAGGCCGATGCTGATTGGTCCAAATGTCCGCGCATGCGCGACTTTCATTTCAAAATGCTCAATCGTGATTGGTCAATCTATAACGATGCTCGGAGCTTTTTAGAAGAGAATTCTCTGCGCATAAGGTATAACACACAAAGCTGACTCTTTTTCTAACGGGCTCAAATGGATTTTCAAAATGGCGGACGGTCTGAATGGTGGTCATTCACTAATTTCTGCTAAGAACCTGCAATGATTTTACTGGTCACAAAGAAAAACACGCAAGTTTTACTTGTTTTCGCTTCTCTTCTGTCGAGGCAAGTGATTAATTTACGCTATAAATTTCCTCGTTCAACAACGGACTATACGATACCGTAGAGACAACAAAATCAGTTGGCTTCGTTTCCTTTGCAAAAAAAATAAGGATCCATATAAAATGTCGTGTTTTTGTGAACGTTAAAAGAGTAAAGAACAAGATTGGTGGGGTGTATTTTCTTCCCTTCTCAGTAAATGTGCAGATAACAGTACAATCTTGTAAAGACTAATAAATTACATTATTTGCCATATCATGTTGTTGTATTTGAGTTATACCCTGTGTAACAACTATTTTTCCCCCAAGGCAGACTCAGTGAAGTCTATTGATGAGAAATATTAAGGTAGGCTGTTTACATTCTTCTTTTTGAGAGGGAAGCTAGTACACTATCTCATGTAGAAGAGTAGTTATTTCCCCGGGGGTTATTTTAAAGCATTTTCAGCAGTCCCTTTGTCTTCAGAAAGTGAACCACCCGGGGGGACTCCCATATATAAAGTGGTTAAGATGCTCGTCGTACCTATTAGGGGTCCAGATTCGCGATTTGGTACCTCTTCGGGTGTCATAAATCTAAGAGGACCACAAGAGACTAAGCAGGTACCATTTAGGGTGTTTGTCAGTAAATAAGATACCCGAGATAAGATAATGACAGCTGGAATGACAGTTGTAGCTTTTGTCACTTTAGAGTTGGACTACCTATTAGGGGTAAAAATTGTGTTGCCCCGCCCACCTGGACAAGACTCAGGTACCTTTTAGGGGTCATTTTTCAAAATTTCTGACGAGCATCCCAACCACTTTATATATATATATATGGGAGTCGCCCCCCCCCCCCCCCCCCCCCCCCCCCCCCCCCCCCCCCCTCCTCCAACACATAAAAGCTGTGATAATAATATTGTGCTTTGTACGTGTTGCTCATGTGATGATTTTTGCATCATAATATCAGATGATAATTCTGACTCAAGACACTCAGTCTGCATGCTCAACCTTAGAAAGAGATAATGGTTGCTTACCTTAGGAACAAATATTAAGATCTGATCTTTTGGAACTATGGTAGCTTAATTGAACCACCCTTTTTCCTAGCTAGAGCCTGCCTACGCAGGCTATAACTAAGGATGTACTCTTCCTAGTGTAACATCATTGGGCATTTCTTTAAAATGCATATCAGGGTTTTGGGTTTCTTTTGAAAATCGATTACATATAACGTGAATAGTGGGATGGTTCAGTATTTTGTGATTTGAGCTTCGCATTTGCGAGTTATGAAGGTTTGAAATCATGATATACTAATTAGGTGACGTCAATGCAGGCATTTGCCGTAACTTATTTTAACTTTTTCAAGTAGCACTCTTTTCTAAAATAGAAATAAAAGTTTAACATCATTTATATAAGTTGTAGAATAACTTTTTGCCAGTTTAAAAATGTCAGTAATTTGCAAAGGGGCGCTTTTGTATAATAAATGATGCCTGCGTTGACGTCACCTAATTAACATATCACGATTTCAAACCATCATAACTCGCAAATGCGAAGCTCAAATCATGCAAAATACTGAACCATCCCACTATTCACTTCATATATAATCGATTTTCAAAAGAAACCCAAAATCCTGATATGCACTTTAACAACAGGCTTCAGTCTTAATTGACCCAGTAGTGGAGATTTGATATTCTGAACTCTCTGACAGATGTTGATCGAAACATAAATTTATATTTTTTGCACCATGCAGCCATGCTTCACAGATCTGGGAGGTTGTAAATATATTTTACAGTTGTAGATGTTGTTACTACTTTAACAACCACTGCACACCCTACAGTTAATTACATATAGAATTTATGCACTTTCTTTGAATTACAGTCGTTTCGCTTCTAAAACTTTTCGCCTCCAGTCGTTTCGCTTCTAAGTCTTTTCGCCTCCAGTCGTTTCGCTTCTAAAACTTTTCGCCTCCAAGTCCTTTCGCTTCTAAAATAATATACTTCCTAATAATGTTGCCGATGGTCCGTTCGCTTCTAAGGAATTGAAGGAAGGCTTGATCCCGGGGTTTGATATACTTATTGATCAGATAGATGTCCTAACTGACTACCGATTTTGGAAATTACTTTACAATTACGCGAAATACGTGTATTATAACATAAGAGTTTGAAGAATTGGACAGTAATCATTTGTATTTCCCTAACATAAGAAAAACTGGACAGTGAGTAATTGACCTTTACAGTCAAGTTATTCGCTTCGAGTTTACTCGAATTCTGATTGGATTATTAAACAATTGGCCCTCCTTATATAGACAAGCTCCAAGCTTCGCATCTCAGGGAATTGTAAACATTGGTGACGCTACTGATCAACACGGTAATAGTAGAATCACGTACCAAGAGACGATGTCGGTCGACTGTCGGCCAACTTGTCGACCAACAAACTATCGACAGTCGGTCGACAACCTACCAACTGTCGGCCGATACACGGTATATATACACCGACTGTCGGCCGCCGGATCAGTACGATCGTTATTATTTTGATATTTTGAATGTATCATATCAGTACGGCCGAATTGGTTTTTCATTACCAAGAACGTAAGAGTCATTAAAAGGAAAATAGCGGACCTTTACAGCCAATACCGTACGTATTTGCTATTTTCATATTTGCTAATATAGTAAACAGTGACATTCATTTAGCTTAGTTTGTTTTCATTTCCTGTAGAGTGCAAATATTATATCCGTGAAACAAGCGCTAACATTTAGTACTAATGAGGGCTAAATAAGAATTCAGAGGGGTACTCAGGGGGTATCAGTGACGGGGAGGTGCGTGAGGCCTAACTTTTTTTAACCCCAAAATAGTCCATTACGCAAAAACAAGACCCCAAAAAAGTCCAACGGGCCAAAATCGTAACCCCCAAAAAGTCCAATTTTTCTCCGCATAAAATCGTGAATGGTAGGATATCATTTTTATCAACCCCAAAAAAAGTCCTTGCCAAAATCTTTATATCAAAAAAGTCCACCAAAAAATTGCTAACCCCCAAAAAGTCCCAAGCCGCGAATTTCAAACCCAAAAAAGGTCTTCGCACCTCCCCGTCACTGATACCCATGAGTACCCCCCCCCCCCCCCCCCCTGGGGTCAAATGCGTTTTGTCGAATGCACGTGCAATGCGTGTGCACTCAACCAGCAAAGTTTTTTAAAAACACTGTTTACTTGCGCGTTCTTTCTTTTAATCACGAAACTAAGAACGGGTGCATAGGAGACTATCTTTTGATAAACAAAACATTAATGCACGGAAAAGTAATGTTGTTAAACAAACACAACAACAACTGTCCATACAACTGTTGTTCGTGTGAAAGGTGTGAGTCTCACAATAAGCTGAAAGTAACAAGCTCAAGTCATGGCGAACAATTTCATACAGTCAGCGGATGACATTGCTGGCGCGTAAATGACACGTTTTTATTCTAAGAAAACATTGGCCTTTTATCGTAAAATTAGAGCGATTGTGTGATATTACACTGCTTTTATTTTTTGTCTATTGTTATTATAATACTGCAGATTAGCATATTTCGGAAGAGCGTTCGCAAGGTGGAATGCACAAGAGAAGGTGCCAAACTAGAACAAAAGAGCTGCATGATAAATCAACAACTTACAACTACTAAAAACTGGTTGGAAAATGTTCTGATTTGAAGCTTATATTTGGCGGCCTTAAAATGTTTCAATGAGCTTGATTTTACAAGAACATCTCAGCTACAATCTAAATTTGAGCATATTCAATTTTAGACAAAATTTACCGACGGCATTTTAAATTATGACTGTTTTAGTAAAAATAGAACGAATGGTGGACAACAAGAGCAAAGTAAACACATCATCGTGTATGACTTGAGCTCACATTTTCCGATATCATTGCAAGCGATTTCTCTCAACTTTTCCAGAAAAGTAGTTCAATATCATTGCAACAATTGAAGATATCTCAAAAACGCTCTCACAGAATTTGCTTGTATTCACTTGAACTAGAGACAATTATGCCCACTATAAGATCACAAGAGCATTTCCCAAAAATAACCCTAGAATCTATAGAAATCGAGAATATGTAAAAAGAGGAATTCTCTCTCAGCGTTGCCATAGTAGCAAACTTTAATCTTTCTGTAACAAGGTTGTAATACTCAATTTACCATTAGATTGTTCACAAACGCACAATTGTGTTTCAAACGCAAGAGGTATCGCTACGGAAAAACCCAAAAGGACAACAATGGGATAATCACCGATAAATTACCAAGTTGTAAATGATTTTGGAACAACCAAAGAGGACATTTTTGTGGAAATCAGCTCGAACACCTGAAAGATGTTCTGAACTACAATAACTGTACGGCATCTCCAGTCAGTTACAAAGACAAGTATGGCGGATGCTTAGCTAATTTTACCTATTTTCCATCGCACTTGGGAACACTTTTACACATATTCCACATGAGAGAAACACGAACCATGGGCGAGACGAAGTATGAAAGAATGATTTGGGACTTGTGGAGATTGAGGAACCGTAATAATATAAGAGGTACGACAAAAATTAAATCAAATTGCACTGTTTTCTCTGTAATTTTGAAATGACTCGTAATTCAATACGAGTGAGTATTACGCATGCGCGCGGCCATGGTGTATGAAATTGTTCGCCATGCACACCGAGAGCTTTCCATCATGTTTGGTTGACCATCCGTTCTTGATGTGGCAAACGTTGACTTGGCATCACAAGATGTCACCAAGAATATGAGTGCAACGGAGAAAAGAAATGGTAATTATGTTATATAACCGAGTTATTTTTGTTTTTGTTTGTGATGCAGCAAGAAAAAATGACTAGAGACATTAGTTTTGAGCCAGTCTACGTACAAATGTCCAGTTCAGATGTTCCGAGCTCATTCAAGTTTATTTAGAGTTCTACTGATTAAAGTTTAGTTACATATTGCAGGTAAGAATTATTAACAGGGGGATAAACAAAATGGGGTTGCGTTTGACTCGTTTATCGTGTCCGTGTCGTTATTTTATTTTAGCTGCGTTTGACTCGTTTCTTGTGTCCGTGTCGTTATTTTATTTTAGCTGCGTTTGACTCATTTCTTGTGTCCGTGTGTGACGAAATAATTACGCCCCTTGAGACAGCAAAATACTTGAACAGTAATTAAATAAGTAAGTAATCCCAAGAGGGACATTAAGCATTTAGTACATTGTAACAGAACAAAAGAGTTACATCACAAGCTATGATATATAAAGAAAGGACGCGGTCATAGGGTGTGTCAAATCAGTAGAGTTCAGTTGGAGTGTGTACGGGAAGATAGGAAAACCTAAGAAACCTCTTCAGCATCTTGATACAGAGATATGGGTAAATTCCGAAGGTTTAAAGAAGAAGAACGTTACTTGGAGTGGAGCCGGAGCAGTTGGAAAGAGCAGTTGAACAGTTGGAAAGCACAAGAAAGACGAAGGACAAGAAAGACGAAGGACAAGAAAGACGAAGGACAAGAAAGACGAAGGACAAGAAAGACGAAGGACAACTGAGAAAGATCGACGCAACACTGAACATCGAACATTGAACACTGTACTTGGACTTTTGTTAAGTATTTCAGTTAAGTAGTATTCTGTAGAGTTACATTTATATCACTATTAGTTTTCCATGGTATTTTTAGTTCCTTTTGGAGAATAATAAATGCTGTCAGTCGTATGGTTTGTATTTGTAATTAGTAGTCTCGGGAGGAAGGGAACGGGCGGTGAAAGCGTCACACCGTGTCGTTATTTTATTTTAGCTGCGTTTGACTCGTTTCTTGAGGGAGAAAGTGGAAATATGACGAGTAAAATAGGGGTTGCGTTTGACTCGTTTATCGTGTCCGTGTCGTTATTTTATTACTCGTGCCCAGGCCGTAGGCCGCACGAGTTATAAAATCCAACGCGTATTTTTTTTTGTTGTTGTTACTCTTATCGGAGTCATAAATCTGCAATCGAGTGGGACTGGGAACGAGACCACGAGACTTATCAACACGCATCTCAACACGACGACCTCTTTCTTCGCAAACCCACATGAAAGATTACAAAGCACAAACCAATCAGGGGAAGCACCTGAGGTCAAGGGGTAAAAATCTAAATATATTCTCGTCTATATTTAGATTGAAACAAGACGCTCTAGTAGCGTGAAGTCGGGATATTAACGTTTTTACTGATATATACTGTAAAGTCCCGAAAGTTAGCCTCCTCCGCAGGCTAGTCTATAGTTCAGAATACTGAATATTGGTCCACAGGCCGGCCATACCAAACATTATGACAATGGCAATGACAGTTGCGTGACGAGGGAGACTGTTTGTCGGTGAGTCATAGATAAACATCTCCAATCAGACGTATTTGGATCGTATTTGGTACGTCTTGAGGTTGCATCGGGTCAGATGGTTCTGATAACTTCCATCGTTTGTTTTTGTTTAAGATATTTAAGCTTACAAAGGCTTCAATAACACTATACACGTACTGAAGTAATTCTATGCTCAAACG
Organism: Actinostola sp. cb2023; assembly: GCA_033675265.1. Lineage (NCBI taxonomy): Eukaryota > Metazoa > Cnidaria > Anthozoa > Actiniaria > Actinostolidae > Actinostola > Actinostola sp. cb2023. The sequence goes on from JAUJYZ010001448.1 coordinate 609,963, forward strand.
GGTGAAATAGTTCGCTCTTGTTTATGTTGGTGCCCATGCGTCTCTCATTATGAACGGCTTCATTTCAGAACGCAATTGCACCAGGGCACGAGTGAACGCTCAATGAGCGTCTTGTTTTATTTTAGCTGCGTTTGACTCGTTTCTTGTGTCCGTGTTGTTATTTTATTTTAGCTGCGTTTGACTCGTTTCTTGAAGGAGAAAGTGGGAATATGACGAATAAAATAGGGGTGCGTTTGACTCGTTTCTTGAAGGAGAAAGTGGGAATATGACGAATAAATTAGGGGTGCGTTTGACTTGTTTCTTGTGTCCGTGTCGTTATTTTAGCAGTGTTTCACTCGTTTCTTGTGGGCTAGAAAGTAGGAATTTGTCGTTCAGATAGCTGGTTATGTGCACGCGCCGGTGGTTTTCATGCTTCACCTATTTCTTAGTTTTATAATTAGTGCTAATTAGTACTAGAGTGCATTTTAGAAAAGCTTGAAAACTAAATAACTAATTAGTACTAAATAGCACTAATGAAACAATAGAAAACAATAGAAATAGCACTATTTAGTACTATTTAAAGTTAGTACTATTTCACGCTTTTCTAAATAGCACTCTATTTAGTTAGTTAACTATTTCACGGATATAATATTTGCACTCTAATATGTGTGCAGAACCAAGTAAAAACTCTAAAAAATATGATTTTTTTTTATTTTTTTAATGCCAAAACTTACAATGTACTTGTAAGGTAATACCAAGATAATACTTTCATTAATTTATGAAATGGCTCAGGATTCTGTTGAATGTTGAGTAATAATCACTGGATTTCTTGTAACACTCTGACTTGCTTTTCTTGCAGCCATTTACAGAAAAAATCCTACATATTTCAATAATTAAACTCGGCTACTATAATAAGTACATAAAATGTACATGTATGTAATATTTAAATAGTATTTCTTGTACATTATGTATAACTTATATAATTATTATTTATATCCTGTAGTTTGACATCTGGGCCTGGTTTTTCAAAAGCGGGTTAACGCTAACCTCTTGGAGTATTGAATTAAATTGATGAACAGGGCCCGGTTGTTCGAAAGTGGGTTAATGCCAACCCAGGGTTGAAATGGCTAACCTAGGGTTAAATCTTAAAAAGATTTTACCCTAGGTAAGCCATTTTAACCCTGAGTTAGCATTAACCCACTTTCGAACAACCGGGCCCTGTTCATCAAATAAGGGACAGAGCTGAGGGAGTCTCGCTGTATTGCCCTTGGGATATCTTAATTTCACTAAATCTATTTTTAGAAACACCAGAAGTGGTGGATGCCAATGGAAACATACTTTCGGTACACATAGACTCTATCAGAGAAGATGTGTAATATTTGACATTGTTTTCTGTGTTATTTAATTCAACGTTTTAATTATCATAATTATCCTCGGAGAAGCTTGAGTTTTTGAAATATTTATATATTTGCTATTCAATAATTTTTTTTTTTTTAATAAACTTTAATAAACTTTATCAAATTCAGAAGACCAACTACATGTACATGTATAACCATCCAGGCTTAAATTGATCGTCAGAGGTAGCACGGCCCAAGGAACATTAGGTTATTTGCTAGTTTGTCTTGCATCTTTTCATCCACTGTTCCATTCTCATATGTCAATGTTTAGTGTGTCTAACATGCTCTTTGTAAGGGTTAGAGAATAACGCGAGTGCTTTATGGGATTTAGAGCTCCGAGCAGCAGATAGAAGGCCACGAGGCGCGTAGCGCAGAGTGGCCCTTCTATCAATGCGAGGCGCTCTAAATTCCATAAAGCACGAGTGTTTATTCTCTAACCGTTTTAGAATATAGTCATACTCACGAGAGTATTCTTTGGCTGCATGTCAGTTGCTTTCCCAAAGGAATACTGATTTCAAATGCAAATAATACGCTTGCTGTAGTCAGTTGTGTGTGACTTCAGTCAGTGGAGTGAAGATGAATATCCGATGGCTAGCTTGAGGCTTTTGAATACGAAGCTTGCAACGCTAGAAATCACCGGTATTTGTTGTGGAAATGAAGAGCAGAAATCTCAAAGTTTCTTCAAACCAGTTAGAACGGACGAAATTGAAAAATGAGAGAAATAATGGACACCAAAGAAAACTCAAGCATCACGATGTGGACATTTAATATATTGAAAGATTGGGCTACCTATATCGCAATAATCATACGGAGAACTTGGATGACTGATGAATATCCGTACATCTACACTTCTTGTAGAACATGGAGAAACTCGTTTGTGATTTCATTTTGAACAGTAAGGCTAAGAACAGACGTCGAATAATTCATGTACCGTTCCTAATTGTTGCAATAAAGTACATGAAAAGAACGGCGTCTGGTTCGAATTGGAACGGTCTATTTAATTTGGAACGGCTCAGGCGTACCGCACGCCTAGGTAAGCCGAATAATACGCCTATGGGTCAAGTCCGAGACAAACGGCGTGCTGTCCAAGGGCCGTTCCAAATGCATTATAAGTGCGGCTGCAGAACGGCATTTGATTCAGACGCCGTTCTTTACTTTCACGCATGATTTATTATTCAAAAAGCTCCAGATTATCGCATTCCAGCGTTTTTTTTCGGAAAACACAGGCGCATATGCGTTCAGTTTGACTGGTCATGGCGGCTTGGCGTGCAACTCTTGTGAGTGATATGTGTAGTTTTTGCTTTGAAAACACCAATTTGCGCTGTATTGGCTGCCTTTTTCCGACGTGAATTAGAAATTGTCGGGAATTTAATGAAATTGTCCCCTTCAGAGGGTCAAGTTCAAAGGACGATAAAACATCCTAAAACACGTCCAAACTCCCCAAAATCGCTGAAGATATTGAAGAAATTATATTAAAAACACGCAACAAGTTCCTTAATGTGCTATTTTGATTTAGCAGATTGCGATTTTTCGACATACATTTTCTTCTAAGTGACCTTCTGAGATACTGAAACTTGGGCTTCCTGTGTAATGGAGTAGCGTGAATATTTGGAACGACTAATTAAGAACGACGTCTGAATCAACAGGCGGACTTCTGTTGATTTGGGTCGATCTAAATATGAATTAGGAACGGTACATGAATAATTCGACGTCTGTTCTTAGCCTAAGTGACTCGCTACGTTTCTTTAGTGTTTAGCATAGCCCGGGTTATGATCTGTATTTCTCATGTATCAGTATTCATGTATAAATCTAATAACTGTCGAGATTAAACTAAAATTGCATTAGAATATGTTTTGTATATAGTTTAGTACACGTTATATATTAGAGAGTGCAAATATTATATCCGTGAAATAAGAGCCAACGACAACAATGATAAAGCATTTGATGCTATTTATTAGTACTATTTAGTTAGTTAACTATTTCATGGATATAATATTTGCACTCTAGTATTCTCTAAGTTAGTCATTAGTATTCCCTATATAGAGAATACTAATAAGGCTTTGTAACAAAAGAAAACAAAGAGCTTTATTAGTATTCTCTATATAGAGAATACTAATGAGTCCATTGTTAAAGCCCTATTAATTACTTTATGAGATATAGAGCGCACAAATGCTGGGCGCTGATTGGTCGAGTGAGTATGACTATATTCTAAATAGAGGTTATTAGTCGGCGAAGCCTTTAGGCGGCGAGCCAAAATACATGACGAGTAAAAATTCACAGCCGTATTAGATGCTTATATTACTAATAAATTGTTTATTATATATTTTGTCAAAGAAACTAGCTATTCTGGTGAAAGAAAAACAACAAATTACAGTGAAAACTTGGAAATCTCTGTACGAGTGCACGCTAGCCAAAACTGTAGAATTTTCTCGCAGGCTAATTGGTTAATTTTCATCACATGATTGTGCATGATTGATTGGAAAGCATTGCAGTTTCAATGAAGTAACTGTCCAAAATACGGTCCCATATTTCGCGCGTTCTTGTGCATATTTCGTGCATTCTTTGACAAAAAAATATAATAAAGTAAAATATTTAGCTTCACCTAGTGGGTACTGATCAGCAATACACGCTTTGTTGTGTTTTGGAGGCTTTTAAAATGTTTTAAAATTTGCCATCCAGATGAATTTTGTACCATGTGACCATGCATTTTGGTCACATGGGCTCTAAGGTACAAATAAGAAGTCAACCTGGCCCCGAGACAATTCAATGAAACTTTTACAACTGTAATTTACAAGTGTAGCTATTGTTCTTGTAAAAGTTTTATTGAAAAGTGTCTGTTTGGGAGGGTGGGGTAAATTTCAGCCTGCAGATTCTAAATATACTTGCTTTTGCATAGCACGCTCAATTCTGGGTGTCCTCTTGTTTTATTCAAGAGTGTCATAAACATCTACATGTAAGAAAAATATATACTTCAATTTCCTTCATTTGCACACTCTTTCTGCAATCCTGCACCTTTGTACCACTGTCTACCCTGCTACATGTAGCAGAGGTTTTTTCTACTCGCCAGGAAAGAGGCGCAGGGTAGCCAAATCTCCAAATAAGTCTTAGGCATAATGACCCTCTCTTGCCCTATTTCCTTTCCCTCTGATTAAAGTGAAATACCAATGTTTATCTTGGCTACAATATCTAACCATGCAACTAGGAAAGGCTTTCTCAGTGAAATTTCTTTGAAAATACAGGCTCTGGTTGCATGGTTAAATAAATAATAATACATTTTCAAAATGGATTTCTTGCAATTTGAAACTACAACAATAACATTGTTATTGTCAAAAGTTGGAATCTACAATGTAGAATAAATCTGAATAAATTATGAAATCTACAACAGTCTATGTGTAGATTTCATAATTTATACAGATTTATTATTTATTATTTTTACTGCACTTGCAGTCACATAATGGATGGTGAAATATTTTGAGACAATTATCACATCCATCATTCCCTAACCTGCCTTATAAAATATAATCAAGGGGACGGGAGTAACAGCAGCATAGTGTACTTCCCCTCTCAAAAATAAGAATGCATACAGGCTGCCTTTTAATAATAATTTAAAATTATAAAATAAATAATAATAACGGTTTAATGAAGCATTTCTACATCTTCTAAACAGGGTAAATTAATATAAGCTTATTAAGAAAGAAAGAAATTCAAAAGCTAAAATAATAAAAAATATATGTATTATAATATGTACAATACTACTGATACATGAAATATGCTGAAATGTTTCTCATCAATAGATTTCACTGAGTCTGCCTTGGGGGAAAAATAGTTGTTACACAGGGTATAACTCAAATACAACAACATGATATGGCAAATAATGTAATTTATTAGTCTTTACAAGATTGTACTGTTATCTGCACATTTACTGAGAAGGGAAGAAAATACACCCCACCAATCTTGTTCTGTACTCTTTTAACGTTCACAAAAACACGACATTTTATATGGATCCTTATTTTTTTGCAAAAGAAACGAAGCCAACTGATTTTATTGTCTCTACGTTTTTTATCGTATAGTCCGTTGTTGAACGAGGTAATTTATAGCGTAAATTAATCACTTGCCTCGACAGAAGAGAAACGAAAACAAGTACAGAACCAAACTTGCGTGTTTTTCTTTGTGACCAGTAAAATCATTGCAGTTTCTAAGCAGAAATTAGTGAATGACCACCATTCAGACCTTCCGCCATTTTGAAAATCCATTTAAGCCCGTTAGAAAAAGAGTCAGCTTTGTGTGTTATACCTTATGCGCAGAGGATTCTCTTCTAAAAAGCTCCGAGCATCGTTATAGATTGACCAATCACGATTGAGCATTTTGAAATGAAAGTCGCGCATGCGCGGACATTTGGACCAATCAGCATCGGCCTAGAAATGGCTGTTACCAGAGCCTCCGAATGGAGAAGGAACGACCAACCGAGGAGCTCTGGGTACGAGAATGATTCTTTAATCAATTAAATGGGCAGTGTCCAGGCGGTGTTGGACACGCACCGCAAAGCACGATGGGACAAATTGAATTTTTTACTCATTTGCATCTGGACGTTGAAGTGTAAACAACTAAGTGACTCTGTGATTCAATGGGTATAGTATAATATTTTGTCCTGGGTATTGTTATTCATGAGATGGTAGTGAGGTATGGACAATCAATCTGGCCTTCCCCAAGCTGTCACACCATACACCATTACATGAGATCCCAAATACCCCCTCCAAGCGCCCTCTCTTCCCAAACCTTATCCTAACCCCCTAAGCGGTGATACGTGTGGTATCCTTCTGTTTCACTTTATTTTTGCTTCTAATCTTACTGTTGCACATTCTCATACGGAACTCCGCCTAAAAGGCCTGATAGAATCCCTTCAAGGCATCTATACATTTGTAGTCCTTGCCAGTATCAGAATGTAGATCCGCTAGTGCGGCAGCTGCGCCCGCTGGATTAACCACTTCTTTCAACTTGATGTAGTGTAAAGCTGTGTTGCTCCTCTTCCAACCAACATGATCCATAATGTCATGAGAAGGCCACAAATCCCAACGTACAGTTCTAGACCCCCTACAGGACATACCACCTTATTAGAACCCCTCTTGAAAGCGAAGACATTCTTGTCACCCGACCTCAGCGTTTTCGTCCAGACGTGGTTGAGCAGGAAACCCGAGTTATCCGGGAAACGCAAGACATCTGTCATCTTCAATTGCAACAGATCAGCCGCTCGATCCCCTGCAAAGAATAGCGCCTTAAATACTGCCTGATCTCTTGCCAGGACGAAGATTTGAGCAGGTTCTAAAGATGAGCGCGCACCCTAAACCTTGAGGCGGCGCGGGACTCCTACATTCTGGCAAATGAACCTGGGTTTTCCCACTTCGGTCCTTCCATATCAGGAAAGCTATGACATCTGATGGCAGAGCAGACGCCAACGATTTCGGGATTGATAAGCTTGACAAGAAACCTGCGTGCTCCTTCTCCAAAGAACTCTTTTGTTTGGCATACCGCGATGAACTACGTTGTTTTGAAAGCTGTTCCAATCGCTTACCAATCAGTTTCTCATTAATCTCTACTTTCGTAGAGGTATCTAGGACAGAAACCTGCCTCCTTGCATACCCACATTGCTGGCAGAAGCGGAAATGTTCGTCATTTGCATACGCGCACTTCGGACATGCCACTGAAGGTGTAAACAGCTTGGGCACCTTGGGCAGCGGCTGAAAGATAGTGTATCAGAAAATAGAAATGAATACAATACAATATCGCTTCATATTTTTATTTGTACTTTCTCAAGGTCAAAGCATTGGATTCTCCTTTCTTTCTTTCTTTTTCTTTTTTTCTTTCTTTTTTTTTTTTTTTTTTTCTTCCTTTCTTTCTTTCTTTTATCACTTATTTAATGATTTACAATTGTATTCGTGGCAATCACCAGACCAGGCGTACTCTGCCTGCTTTATATAAAACGAGAAAAGGCCCTGAATAGTATGACTACATGATTCTATGATTACCACTAAATACAACAAAGTTAAATGTCCCACTTAGAACCAGGACACCCGACATGCCCACAAGAGAACTGGACAAGGAATAGTCTTGTAACCTGACTTCGATGGTGCCAACAGGACATCCATGTCACCCTGTACGCCGAGACAGACTTTTGCCGAAGAGTGGGCCATCAGTTCCGGCCACCAATAATTATGCGTGTGGATGGAATTCTGGCACGACCACAGTGAAGGGGATCGCAAAGCCATAGAGGAACTTGAACACTGGGCCCAACAAACCAAATGGCGGAAAGACATAAGGATTCAACATGTTATCCATCTCCTCCAAGTTCTGACAAAACAGGTTCACACCTTGTGAACCCGGGCTTGGATGTGGAGAGAAATGTGGCAGCTGATCTCCATCTCTACCAATAACTGCATTGGAATCCAACGCCATGAGGTCAAATGAGTGACCTGTTATGCCACCAAAGGCCTGTTCCACTCGTTCCCATGCACCCTTCGCTAGCTTGGAGTCCGATCTGGAGATCCTACGTGAAGGGCCGTCAGTGCTGTTTTCTTCCGACGGAACATGAAATAGATTAAGCTGCACGTTACGAGCTGCCAAGACGAAGAACAGGTCCTTGGTAGCCCTCGTAAACTCAGGAGACCTACTCCCTTGCCCTTCTCACGCACCGATCAGAACACGGCTATCCACAAATGCATCTACTCTACAATCCCGCACATCTCCCGGGGCAGCTTTGATGGTGTTCACTAAGACCAGCATTTCCTTTGTGGAGATATTCAAGCTCTTCTGGTATTCATCCCAGTAATCTCCAAGCACTCGGTCACCGGATGATTTTTATGTATGATGCCGCCCCAACCATAACCCGAGGCATCTGTAGAAACTGTGAGCCGCAGGTGTTTCTCATCTCTCCATGGGACGCATTCCTCCCACGTGTCTAAGAACCGCCAGTGGATTAACTCATCTCTCAAACCCTGGGACAGCGAAACCAGTCCACTCGTCGGAGTCGAAGCGATAGCATAACTCATCTCCCTTATAAACAACTTTGCAGCTGGACCGCCAAAGACACTGATATGCATTTTCCCTAGAAACGCTGCAGAGTCTTGACGTCCACGTATTTCTTGCACGCTAGTATCTTTTCTCGTAGGTACGCCCAGGCGACAATCTTGCGCTGCGGTATCATGAATGATTGCTTTTTAGAATCTATCACAAAGCCCAAGTACTCTAGCGATGTCGCCATAAAACGGACTTGCTAATCCCAATTGTATAACCGAGCTCTAGCAGTATGGATAGGACGATAAATATAGCAGCTTTCGCTGCCTTGGCTCTCAACTCCTCCGGCCTATTGGAATAGAGGACCGACCACGGTCCACATTTCGTCAACAGTTCCCCATTAAGGCGATCGTCAATGTAGAGCGAGCAGGGTACCCCCTGCTCTCTAAGAAAACCAGATACTGCCAGACCTGTAGTGTGGTATATGTAAGGAGACACTTTCCACCCGAAGGGTAAAGTAGTGCACACAAACCAGAATTCTCTCCATTCGAAGCCAAAGTACGTCTGCGAGCTCTCTGTTAGCAACACATGGTCGTACCCAGACTTATCGTCACATTTGGTCATAAACGAGTCCTTGTAAACATATCGAGGAACATCTGCTAACTTATCCAGCGTAAATGGGTGTATCCTTCATCCACAAGTTCAGGAAACGTGCGTCTAGGCAAAGCCTAGGCTTCGTAGGTTCTACTGTCAAGGCCGGTAGTATCAAGTGTGGAGGAGCAGACGCTCCCACTCGTCCCCATACTCTAAATGCTCCTGTGATGAGACGCTTCAAGATTTCTTGAGAGATGAATTCTGAGAATTTCTTGCAAGACCCATGATTTATAAAACGTCGTGTGGGCGGCAGATCTGAGCCATAGTGGGATCCTTTGTATGAGCCGGTGAAGGGTCGGCTGAATTGTAAAATGTCGACTTAATTACGTATCCACTCGAGGATTTTCTCTGCGAACGGGTGATGACTTAAAATCGCTTCCCATGCACTGACATTTTTATGGAGGCCACCCGCCATAAACTCATCCGGGTTCCTTAACTTTATCGTCTCCAATTGTGGCACAACTTCAGATATCAACACATCTCTCCAATCCACATTGAACTTCCGTCCTCCCTCCCGATCGGGAGCTCCATCTATATTAACCCATGATTGAGATGTTCTGGGTTGCAAAGACATGGCTTGCTTACTGAACTCTTCCAATCCCCCTTCATTTCCGTTTTTCCACTCCACTCATTTGCACTCTTCTTCTCTTTTTCGGTTGGATCTACGATATATAGGGAAACGGAAATAAGGAAAAGGAACAATCCCTTAGCACAGCTAGAGCACCCCAGAAACAAAATATAGATAGGGTTTCCCGACCAGGAGGGAGTAACTTCACACGCCTGATGTCAGAACGTCCATCGGCTACTGAGATATGCAGTTGGTCGACGGGAGCTACTCATCCTGATTCGGAGAACAAAATCATGGAAGTAAGACCCCTTCCCCCGAAACAAACCGGGAACCCATGCGCACATAACAAACAAATTCGAATAAGCATATGTATTATTCTTCATTGAGACAAATTACTGTATGGAACCACTTGCACAAGTAGTCAATAGGGTGGTTCCTACTTAGGTTGATCTCAAAATCTCCCTCTCTTAGCTGGTGGACCAGCAGAACCTGCCCCTCGAGACTGGCGAACCGGGCAGAAATTCTGGTAGTGGCCAAATTGGCGACAATAATAGCACTGCACCAAAGCACGGTCTACACGCCCACGACCTCTATAGCTAGAATACCCGCGAGTGGCCCTTGGTAAGGACAGCCTCATTGCCTTGTCCACTTTCGCCATTGTTTCCAATACTTTTTCGTGGTCCTTGTCACCCCACAAGACCTCCAAATATTGCTTGAACTGTTCATCTGTACCGCTGGTCTTCTCTCTCAAAGCCCGGAGGACAGCTTCAAAGAATCCGCTCTTTGGGTGCTTATCTTCTTTCGCCACCATTTTGAGGTTTAACAACCGATCTAACGCGCGATCCTTTGAGAACATTGGACTCTTCACTAGGTGTCTTAGCTCGTCCAAACATGAGTCTACTGTGGCCTTTTGCGCGTTTTCAAGCTTTTTAAGACGCTCCATCATGTCCTCCAGATTATGACCACCCTTCAAACAAGATAAACAGTACCTGTTACAACTACAGATCAACGAAATTACCGCACATCGAATATGATAAATAGACCATCCCTATGCATAAACCGTAATGTCAAACAATTTATTGCATAAGCCGTTTACAGCCCACCCACCCCTCCCCGGCGAAAAATAACTGGACCCCCTCCCCCCCCCCCCCCCCCCCCCCCCCCCCCGGTAAAATAACTACAGCCTCACAGGGGACCCTCCCTCCCTCCGGTACAGTACTGGACAATTTAAATCCCGCAGCCAAAGTCATTCAACTGTTGTACAGCCTCACAGGCATAATTCATAAACTGCATGCTCACTGCCCCACAGGCATAATTCATAAACTGCATGCTCACTGCCCCACAGGCATAATTCATAAACTGCATGCTCACTGCCCCACAGACATTATTCATAAACTGCATGCTCGCTGCCCCACGGGCATAATTCATAAACTGCATGCTCGCTGCCCCACGAGCATAATTCATAAACTGCATGCTCGCTGCCCCACAGGCATAATTCATAAACTGCATGCTCACTGCTCCACAGGCATAATTCATAAACTGCTTGCTCACTGCCCCCCAGGCACTATTCGTAAACTGCATGCTCACTGCTTTACCAGCATAATTTTGAATTTGTCAACCCCGACCCCATTATCTTAGCCCCCCAGGCAAAAAGAAAATATAAATATATTATTAGCCGGTCCTCTCGGTTCGTTGCCACGCAGTAGCACCAATTTTCAGCACACAATTTACAACAATTACACGCTCACAGAATTAGTCCCGTGCCCAGCGAACCGTTTACATGTTACACGTGGCGACCTAATCTTCGTATTAGAAACTGAACCTTAAAAGAACATAAACCCCTGAAGACACCGTTAAAACCCTACTGAATAAGGTGACTCAAAGTTTCACGAAAGATAGTTCATACAGAACTGATATACGATACCTCATTAGCTGGAGCGTTGGCCGCTCGAACTTCGCCGTGTTGAGCTTCAACTTGCTGGTCCGGCGCCGCTTGACCTTCTGCCTGGCCATCCTGATTACCAGCGTTCGCGTCCGCCACAGCTTGTTCTACCTGTCCAGTCGCTGCTGGACGAGGCCCTTGCTCATTCCTCTGCCATCCTTTTTGAATTACGAGTAAGTCGGGTCCAGTACAGCTATCCGCCAAACCCGTCCTTCGTAGCGGACACAGTGAATTGAAAGGGGTAGGGCGTGCCTGTGTTTTCCTTTATATACTCATCTGCATATATTAACTAATCCCCAGGGATCATATTTACAATTCAAATGATATGTCAATAGCGGTCTTCTTCCATATATTCGCTACATAACCTTCGATATACACATAAACACTCTTTCTGGAGAATCTGCGGCAGTAAATGGGTATTGCTGGAAACACAAAGGAGCAGTTTTTATGTGCAGAGAATATTCACGGCGAGTTGAACTTCCCATGAAGTCCAGTCACCCCCATGCTCGAGAATCCATTTAGCTTTCTCTCTAGTTTATATGTTGACCTATTTATGAGTTACATTGAACTTCTGAAGTCAAACAACATTTGAGCCGATAGTAGTGTTTGACGGGCTGCCAAATCTTACGAGCAACTCATAATTATCGACGTGTATTGTAGTGTTGGAATCGATTCATGGAGTTGTATCAGTAGTCCGCGTACTGATTTACGTTGTGATAGTAAAATTCACAATAACTAGTCATTTTGATAATAATAATAATAATAATAATACAAATGTGTGTAAAATATTCCTTCTCTGTTTGTATACAGAAGTAGATGCTGTCTTTCGAACCCATCTCTTGACTGCGCTCTTGCCAAGTCTTGGCTGACTTTTTGAACTCATCAGGCTAGTGAGAAAAGTATATATAATTTTATAGTTTTAAAGAAACAAACATCCACAGGCTGATATTAGAATACTTCAAGGTACGCAGTAATAAAACTATATTGCTATTAATAGCGACGTGTGAAGTGCCACTTCAAATTAACTCAATATTCGTAAAATTCGCGAACTTCAAGTCCGATGTTCTCCTTTAAAACGACGGGGCCCTTTGGGGCCCCTTCACTTTTTCTTCAAGTTTACTATCTATAGAATGTATCTGTGCTAAAATAATGAAGGATTCTTACTTTGATCGCTGTAGGAATCACTTCGTGCGTTACTACTTATATTCAATGTTTGACGAACGAAAAGTGAAAAGACACAAGACTAACTGGAAACATTTTAGGTACTAAAATACCTTACCTGCTCTTGAGAATCCATCCAGGCGTAGTTCACATATCCACCTTCACATTGTATGTAATTGTTTTGTGTAGATGTTCAAATAATTTTCTAATAGACGAAATAAATCACACACTTGGAAAATAAAGTTCACAAAAATCTTCAAAACACGGCTAGGTATAATCGAGCGTTCTCATTGGATGTTCCGGACCACGTGGTCCGTGTCCAACACCGCCTGGGCAGTGTCAAGCCATATGACCGCGCAAGCCTGGGTACGAAGAAGCGAGAAATAATAAAAGTCCACCAACTTTTATTATTAGCGATGTTTTCAATCCGTTTCCATCGACATTAATCATATTTGTTCAAGCGTCTAATGGATCACTAGTAATTATTCAAAGCATGTTCTTCATTTTCAACAATTCCTAGTGGAGATTATTTCATCTTAGAACTGACTTTGAAGCCGTTGAAAAAAGTGTCGAACAGCCGTAGAGAGTCAGCCCGCCATCATCCTCGAGTGAAGAAAACCGAATTGTAAACCGGCAATTCTGATCGATTGCGAAGGAATCTTGATCATCAATCGTAGGTGCAGTACTGTTCATGACTTTTGAAGAGAAAAACTCACGTAGAACGATATGGCGCGCCGTTTGTTTCAGAATTTAATGTTTCGCTTGATCATGGATTTGTCTACCGTGATGTGGTTAGAATACCGTAATGCTACTGTCACACCTTGACTAAAATGCTTTCTGTCCGGCTTAAAATGTATACTACCGTGATAAATTCACTATACCTTGATAAAGTTTAACAATACTTAACCGTAATACACTCACTCTACCTTGATAAAGTTTTATACTACCGTGATACATTCACTCTACCTTGATAAAGTTTTTATTCTACCGTGATACATTCACTCTACCTTGATAAAGTTTTATACTACCGTGATACATTCACTCTACCTTGATAAAGTTGGTATACTACCGTGATACATTCCACTACCTTGATAAAGTTTTATACTACCGTGATACATTCACTCTACCTTGATAAAGTTTTATTCTACCGTGATACATTCACTCTACCTTGATAAAGCTTTATACTACCGTGATAGATTCACTCTACCTTGATAAAGTTTTATACTACCGTGATACATTCACTCTACCTTGATAAAGTTTTATACTACCGTGATACATTCACTCTACCTTGATAAAGTTTTCTACTACCGTGATACATTCACTCTACCTTGATAAAGTGGTTTTTATTCTACCGTGATACATTCACTCTACCTTGATAAAGTTTTATACTACCGTGATACATTCACTCTACCTTGATAAAGTTTTATACTACCGTGATACATTCACTCTACCTTGATAAAGTGGTATACTACCGTGATAATTCATTGATAAATACGACCTTTATGCGTTTTCTACCTTGATGTAACATAATACGACCTTGATGCGTTTTCGACCTTGATGGTAACATAATACAACCTTGATGCGTTTTCCAGCTTGATGTAACATAATACAACCTTGATGCGATTCAGTTTCTACCTTGATGTAACATAATACAACCTTGATGCGTTTTCTACCTTGATGTAACATAATACAACCTTGATGCGATTCAGTTCTACCTTGATGTAACATAATACAACCTTGATGCGTTTTCTACCTTGATGTAACATAATACAACCTTTGATGCGTTTTCTACCTTGATGTAACATAATACAACCTTGATGCGTTTTCTACCTTGATGTAACATAATACAACCTTGATGCGTTTTCTACCTTGATGTAACATAATACCAACCTTGATGCGTTTTTCTACCTTGATGTAACATAATACGACCTTGATGCGTTTTCTACCTTGATGTAACATAATACAACCTTGATGCGTTTTCTACCTTGATGTAACATATAATACCACCTTGATGCGTTTTTCTACCTTGATGTAACATATAATACGACCTTGATGCGTTTTCTACCTTGATGTAACATAAAATACGACCTTGATGTAACATAATACTAGGAACAACAATTTCGTCATATCATTGACTAAAACGGAGTTTGGAAATGATGTTTGATCACTTTTATTTAACCAATTTCCCTCATCGTCTGCCTGGACATTCTTGGGTAATCGTAGGAGTTATACGGAGTTATATACCAGGTTGAATTTAATAATTGCAAAAGAAAATCCCGTAACCTATCAGCGGAAAAACACATTTCTAAATAATATGATGATTGAAGTTTCGGTTATTCGATATTTGAAAAATTCAGAAAGAAAATAATCGTAAAAGTCATACTTCAAAAGGTCAGACATCGACGTGTGACAGGCTTGTTGTACTTGTGGTTTCCGGTGACAAGTAATTATTTTTACCTTCTACAGATTCAGTTGTGATCAGTCGGGCAAGCGAAGTGATACTGATGGAATTCACTGAGTTTATTGATGTATTTTACCCTCGTAAAATAAAGGCTTTATTATTATATTTATTATTATAGTCTCTTAGACTTTGTTCTGAAGTAGAACGGAGGATTCATTCGTCGGACTCAAATGGGCTTCAGGATTTTTTACTTCGATTACAAACAAATAGAACTGCTTGTGAGAGGATAATAGTTGCCTCTTCTGAAGACAGAGGAAAGTGGCTTGGACGAAAGTGCGCATGCAAGATCGGACATTGTTACAAAGCTTAAAGTTCGTATTGATGCAGTCGAGAAACAGCTATTTTCAATAGACTGTACACGTATAGCTACAGAACCTTTCTGAAGTTCTTGTAAATAGAAAAGGCACTAAAATAAAAGCTTTTGATTGATTGATTGATCAAATGAGTACCTTCGAACATGGACAAGAATTGCATACACCATGCGTCACGAACTACGCTTTGGCGTAGGCTAAAGGTCGTATTTATGTTACATCAAGGTAGAAAACGCATCAAGGTCGTATTATGTTACATCAAGGTAGAAAACGCATCAAGGTCGTATTATGTTTACATCAAGGTAGAAAACGCATCAAGGTTGTATTATGTTACATCAAGGTAGAAAACGCATCAGGTCGTATTATGTTACATCAAGGTAGAAAACGCATCAAGGTTGTATTATGTTACATCAAGGTAGAAAACGATCAAGGTCGTATTATGTTACATCAAGGTAGAAAACGCATCAAGGTCGTATTATGTTACATCAAGGTAGAAAACGCATCAAGGTTGTATTATGTTACATCAAGGTAGAAAAACGCATCAAGGTTGTATTATGTTACATCAAGGTAGAAAACGCATCAAGGTTATTATGTTACATCAAGGTAGAAAACGCATCAAGTCGTATTATGTTACATCAAGGTAGAAAAACGCATCAAGGTTGTATTATGTTACATCAAGGTAGAAAACGCATCAAGGTCGTATTATGTTACATCAAGGTAGAAAACGCATCAAAGTCGTATTTATGTTACATCAAGGTAGAAAACGCATCAAGATGTATTATGTTACATCAAGGTAGAAAACGCATCAAGGTCGTATTTATCAAGTAGAGTGAATGTATCATGGTAGTATAAAACTTTATCAAGGTAGAGTGAATGTATCACGGTAGTATAAAACTTTATCAAGGTAGAGTGAATGTATCACGGTAGTATAAAAACTTTATCAAGGTAGAGTGAATGTATCACGGTAGTATAAAAACTTTATCAAGGTAGAGTGAATGTATCACGGCCGAGTATATAAAACTTTATCAACGGGAGTAAAGTGAATGTATCACGGTAGTATAAAACTTTATCAAGGTAGAGTGAATGTATCACGGTACTGAGTATAAAACTTTATCAAGGTAGAGTGAATCTATCACGGTAGTATAAAGCTTTATCAAGGTAGAGTGAATGTATCACGGTAGCCGAGTATAAAACTTTATCAAGGTAGAGTGAATGTATCACGGCCGAGTATAAAACTTTATCAAGGTAGAGTGAATGCGGTATCACGGCCGAGTATAAAACTTTATCAAGGTAGAGTGAATGTATCACGGCCGAGTATAAAAACTTTATCAAGGTAGAGTGAATGTATCACGGCCGAGTATAAAACTTTATCAAGGTAGAGTGAATGTATCACGGCCGAGTATAAAACTTTATCAAGGTAGAGTGAATGTATCACGGCCGAGTATAAAACTTTATCAAGGTAAAGTGAATGTATCACGGTAGTATAAAACTTTATCAAGGTAGAGTGAATGTATCACGGTAGTATAAAACTTTATCAAGGTAGAGTGAATGTATCACGGTAGTATAAAACTTTATCAAGGTAGAGTGAATGTATCACGGTAGTATAAAACTTTATCAAGGTAGAGTGAATGTATCACGGTAGTATAAAACTTTATCAAGGTAGAGTGAATGTATCACGGTAGTATAAAACTTTATCAAGGTAGAGTGAATCAGTATCACGGTAGTATAATCTACCCCTACCCCCAGGTGAATTTTTTTTATCACGGTAGTAATAAAGTTTATCAAGGTAGAGTGAGTGTATTACGGTAGTACTGTTAAACTTTATCAAGGTATAGTGAATTTATCACGGTAGTATAAATTTTAAGCCGGACAGAAAGCATTTTAGTCAAGGTGTGACAGTAGCATTACGGTATTCTAACCACATCACGGTAGACAAATCCATAATCAAGCGAAACATTAATTCTGAAACAGAAACGGCGCGCCATAGAAACGACTTGTAAACCCGGTGAGCTTCCACCATCTATTTAGGTGTTGGGCTTCCTGTGTTTTATTTGATCGGCCGTTGGAAAATGATATCGCCCTGAATTCACATCTAGAATTCAGTCCTTTTGATATATTGAAGGTTCTTCACTATTGCTTTCTAAATAAGAGTTAGTATCTACATGAGTCCTGTAGGTCATTTATTTAGCGATTAGAACGGTTTTAGGGGGGTTTTTTGTAACTCGCTACCGGGCAAGGTAGGCTTCTCAACCGAGTGTTATTGTTTTGATTTTAATGCGCATGGCGTGAGGCTTGACACTGCCCCTTTAAAATGCTTAAAATTGAGGCATTGTGTTTTATAAAATGCAGAACAGTCTCAATATTTAGTACTGTACAACACATTTTTTGCTATCAGTGCTTATAAACAAAATGACAAACAAGCGTATTTATTTCATCAATCAGTTAAAATAAGTTTACTAGCTTTTTACATACTGTTTTGGTGCCGTTCTTTCTGTATAATTCATTCACTATATTGATCAGTAATACTATGGATATTTTTTCGTATTTAAAAATACGAAT
>JAUJYZ010000641.1:0-161008 GCA_033675265.1 Actinostola sp. cb2023
AAGGGTCCGAATTTCGGACCCTAGGTTTGGTTGTTCCGAGTATTTCAGCCCATTCACTAGGTTCACTAAAAGGGTCCGAATTTCGGACCCTTTTGGTTGTTCCGAGTATTTTACAACCCATTTATCATGATAATTTGACATAATTTATTACTAATTGATTTGTACCATATTGTAGGAATTAGTCAGGAACTTGCTACTTAATATAATAATATGAATCAGTAATGTATAGACAAATTTCATAAAATATATAACTTATCTTTATAAAAATCAAATATAATATATATAATACAACTTGAACATTTTCTTGTCGTTTAGAAAACAAATAGTAAATATTAAACAATCTGTCTACTCCTAATAATACAAATGATATTAGCAATTCATATAATGAAAAAGAGAACATTGACAAAGGTAATAAACCATAAAATAAACACGAAATATCGCCCACTACACTGCGATTGCGAATTACAACAACAACAACAACAACAACAACAACAACAACAACAACAACAATAACACAAACAACACAAAAGGCCAAAAAGACTAACAATAGATCAGAGAACAAATTAAATATATTAAAAGTTACTGTGTAAACTAATGTTATAAGTTATTATTCCATCATTTCCACTTCAAGACGTTGCTGTAGAATGGCCTGGTGTCGTTCTAGAACGTCATCTTGTATCCAAAGTGCACGTCTTTTCGCCCTTAACGCAGCCAAAGGACAATTTATAAGAGGCAATTAATGTAACAATTAGCACTAGGCGTTATTAGCATTATAACTGAGTTAACACAAGAGTTAGCGACTTTAGTGTTACCTAGAGCGGAGTATATGATGCTATATATTAAGAACTCTGCGTGTAAAATTTGAATAATAACAAATAGAGATAAAACAAAAGGAGGCATCACGATCTTCCGTTTTTGAAAGGGAAATAATGTTACCAATTATTCACCGCAGTTCAGGGTCACTTTTTTAGTTTGCTAATTGGGAAGAGCAACAATATTTTACTAAACGTCCTAAGCATGCTATTAACCCTAAAAAATAATATACCTAGGCCTAATACTGTATATCTAAATCGATTACAAGCAGTTCCACTTCCAACATCCATTACAACACTTGCATCATTGGAGAACATCCCAATAAGTTTATCGTAAACGCCCTCGGGCTGTTCAGCAGGGAACACAACCCTTTCTTCTATCATCACTGGCTGGTGAACCTCATCAATCTCAATAATGTTTATTGATTTTTTGAGCAACATGAATACCCATTAACTTTCTGGTAATGGACCAATGGCCAACAACAAAACAGTCAACCACTGAAGTCATTTTAAACTTTTCTCGCATTGGAACATCAAGGGAAAATACGGCAATTCATGACAAGTACATTTCACGTATTTGATCCTGCGCCGAAGAGTTACTTTTGAAGATGTAAAGGCATAGGTAAATTTTACTTTTCCTGGCTGTTATCCATATTGAACTCAGATAATAATAATAATAATAATAATAATAATTTATTTATATAGCGCTATATCATTAATGTTCGAAACTCTTTACAATACTAAGGATCGAAAGAAAAAATCTATAATAACTTACAATAAAACTGTGATTATATTAAATTTACATGAATAAGATTATACAAAAAGGCAGTCTAGGACTGCATGTAGCTACTGCTGTGAAGCCAGAATAGACAATGAGTTTAATAAGAAAAGAGAAAAAATAGAGAAAGGAGAGAAATGAAGGAAAGGAATTATGGAGAAAAGAAATGTAATGTGAAAAGAAAATGTTGTGATGGTGTAACAAAAATGATAATAAATATAACTTAATAATAGATGGTTAATGATTGCATTTCCACCGAAGTGGCTCTTTGAAAGAACAACAGAACAAAGTAAAGCTATAAATATATTACGTTATGTTTTATTTGTTCAATAAAGTTGTTATATATATAAATATATAACTTATATAATGAACCATAACAACAAAAATAAAAACAAACGTTTGAATCAAAGCTAAGAGTGAGATTTCAAGTGTTCACAAGTTTTACACAAGTATTTCAGTAAACGATATGAACGGAAATCGACAACAAACCGAGTCTGGTACAGCTCCCTTGGTCTACACGAAGAGACTACGAAAATAACTGTTATTTAAAATGTAATCAACAGCAACATTTGGTAATCGTAACCATGAATCATTTATTTGAGTGAACAAACTAATTGTAATAGCAATTAATGTGTGTTTTAATACTGTGCTAAACAAGTAAATCGTCAACTGAACAACCACCTTGGTTCGGCGATCGTTTGCCTGGTGGAAATTATATAAAGACTGTCAAAAAACCTGAACAATTAATTACGAGAAAACACTGGACACATCAGCTGAAAGCTGTGCTTGATTCCTGATGTAAAAAAGCACAAAATCATTGTAAATAGAGACTAGAGTCTTACTTTACCTCACTCGTATTAAACGTAAACATCGAGCGGGCATCGAGCACATGGAAGAACGTAGCTTAGACGTTGCAATCGATAAGAAGTCGCTTATTCTTCGTGTGCAAGTGACGTCAAATACCACATAAATTAATACAAAAATTTAGTTATGAATCCTATCAACTTGATTCTTTGCAGTGTTTTAGAGAATTGTGATATGAATTATTGTAGAAATTTTCAGATGGGCTCGATGTTTTGTGTCCGAGTTTTCGAAGTTTGAATTTTGTCACGCAACTCTTACTTAGCGCTAGTCACGTCTCTGAAAAGTCGTGGAAAACAACAAATTTGTACCAAATTAAATGTTTTTAGTTTTGTACATATTTAGAAGTTCTATTTATAGTGAAATTAAGTGATGTATATCAACTCTAAGCTTGAATTTTATTTTTTGAAATCTTGGCCGCCATGTTGGATGACAACAGCGTATCATCCAACATGGCGCCGCTATACAAACACACAGGAATATTTGGAAACTTCGTTCGCCATAACTCGGTAAAGAAATGCTCTAGTGCTCCAAAATTTGGCCCAGAGTTGTTATTTTGATAGCTCTACAAGCTCATCAGCATTTTATTTTATTTGGCAAAGGAAATAATATTTCGAAATTTGGCTGCACACGAAGAATTGACGCGAGTTGACAAAATCAACAAAATGTAGTCGAACCAAACGCCGGTCGAGACGAGAATAGAACAAAAATACATCTGGTATCATCGTGAAAAGGTTTTCTAGTCTTTACTCGTCTTCGCTCTCGTAAAATGGAATGGCTCACAGAGAACTCTAACTTGCACTAGCGAGCTAGATTTTGCTGCAGTTTCGACATTAACCGCATAAAAACAACCGATAAAATCGATATATATACGTTATTTGATAGATAGACAGATAAGATAATCAAGTTTATATATCTAGATGCTACCGTTTCATTAGCCATTCGACAAGTTTCGCCTTCGGCTTCGGCGGTGAGAAACAAGCGCAGCCGATACTCGAGCAAAGATCACTAAAATATCGATGCATCGTCTCTTAAAAACGTCTGTTACGAGAATAAAATCAGGCGATGACATCAATACATATCTTAACACTTACCGGTGCTTGATGTAGCATCTTTAAAGTAGGTCAGTAAAAGATCCAAAAATCCTTCTCAAACCCGACACACCTCCACAACAAGAACGCCATCCATGCTTGGTTGGATGATGCGTGACGGGAATGAAACCGAAATGCCTCATGGGAACACAGCAAGCCCAGAGCTCATATTTCTTAGCTCCGCTATGCAGACGTTATTACTCGGGCACTTCCGAAGGAAGCCCGAGTTATAAAATGGGCTTTCTTCGGTTTTAGTAGTTTTGTTTGGTCAAAGAATGAAGAAAGTATGCGACGTATTTAATCGTATCGAGTTTCAAGATTACGCAGCAGATAAGGGAATTGCGAAAACAAATTAACGACACACAGGACTCAAGTAGATTTGAATCTTAGTTTTTTTGAAAGCAGCTGTAGATCTTCAAGCTATTAAAGGTCAGGATTCTAGTTATAATTAAACTCACGACCAGCGATGTAACTACATCTATTGACAGAAAGCTATATGTACAGAAGTCATGCAAACAATCGAGCCAGTCGAGTTCAGTTTTCAGTAACTCACGATGGATGTTTATTTTATTCCACGTTTGAAAAATTCAGTACGATTAGAGTTGAGTGATCCTTGTGTGAGTCATACATCTATTACGCGACCTAATTTTAGAACCGCCGCGTAGCGCTATTTAAAACAGAATTTCCACGCTCAAAACAGGTCAGTATACGGCAAAAATACAATCGAAATCAAAACGTCCTTAGATTTTAGGGATCTATTACAGAAGAAGACGCTCAGTGACGAGGGAGACTATTTGTTTCGGTGACTCATAGATAAAGATCTCCGACTCTTCACTGATGTACGCTGTTGTACGTCTTTAAACGTATTTGAGGTCACTTGAGGTCACATCTTAAATCTAACAGAAACAGCTTTTGATTTTTAATCGATAATTCCTTTCTCAGTGATTTCGAGATAAATCGAACAAGATCTTTCAATGTATAGGCAGAGACAGCAGATTGGTCGAGCTTTGTCACATCATACCGTAGTCTGAATCAACTGGATGTTTCGATTCAAAGATACGAAGTTCGACTTTCCTCTGCGATAACGAAGAAACCAAAAGACGTTATCAGAACCGTCTGACCATGAATATGAACCTCAACTGGACGTTCCAAGTACGTGCTACGGAAATACGATTCGGATATATTTATCTATGCTCACCACAGGAAGCCCAAGCTGTGGTTTTGTGGAGAATATCGTAAAAATATTTTCTCCTGTAAATACTGTAATAAAAGACTTGAAACTGTGGTAGTGTCTATGGTAGTGTTCAGCATTTTTTAGTGTCTCCCCTCACCCAGTAAAGAAAGAAGGCAAGGAAGGAGACGAAGCTCGAAAAATGGCTTCCAAAGCCGTTCAAATATTGCTCGTTTTTTTTCGTGAAAATCACCTGGGATTCAAAAATTAACCCCCACCAGCCAAGAGGGGATAAATCTACAATCCATCTATGCCAGTCATGTTAGCATACCTTCATAACTGAAGCTATCAGCCGCTGGTGAATCCACCATGCCAACGGTCGCCACGGTCGAAGGACCTGGGCACTAGCAATAATCGGGATGCTTGGTTGGCCCTGAAATTCACAAATCTACCAAGCATAACCCATCCCCCGCTATGGGGGTCTTTTTATGGCAGAATTATGTTCACCAGCGGCTGATAGCTTCAGTTATGAAGGTTCTAACATAACTGCATAGAGCTAGATTTCAGCCGCTGGTGAATCCAGGTGATTCATCACATAAAAACGAGCAATATTTGAACGCTTTGGAAGCCATTTTTCGAGCTTCATCTCCTTCCTTTTCTTTTTTACTGGTGAGGGGAGACACTAAAAAATGCTGAAATTCGCTGAAAATTTGCACAGGGATAGTAAATAAAGATCACAAGACACCACCACAGTTTCAAGTCTTTTATTACAGTATTTACAGGAGAAAATATTTTTACGATATTCTCCACAAAACCACAGCTTGGGCTTCCTGTGTGCTCACCGACACATATATACATAGTGTCCCTCGTCACGCAACTGTCAGTCATTGTCAGGTCCCTCCTCACGCAACTGACATTGTCCTTGTCATAAGCCCGAGTGTACGCTCATTGAGCGTCTTGTTTACATACTCATCGGGAAAGATTTGTCACAAGTAGTCAGCTAGAATTTCTCTGGCACGCCCCCACATTCTAGTACATACAAACATGGACTCAAATTCAAGTTTTTTTGCAATTTTCCTCGTATAAATGCATATAACTAAAAAGTTAACGACGGATTTAGTTTTTTTGATCTTTCGTGGACCATATTATTTGGTTATAATTGAAATTCGATGCAAAAAAGTACCGTATTTTTTTAGTTGAATGGGTCTACCTTACAAGAGAATTGGCGTGACATGACCTCAAACTGGCCTGTCAGCCCACATAAATAGCTTTTATTGAAACTACACAGGCCTAGTCACGAAATTAACTACGGATTAGCATAGCCCGCGCTTTTATGGACATTTTGATACCAAATACATGTTAGTCCGTAAAATTTTCGTACCGTATTTCGGCCAGTTTTTATAGAGTCCCATACAGAGTATATACACAACAGCCTCGAAGCTCTTCCTAGTATTTATATCTATTGATCATTGTATTATTTTGACTCGATGTAAACTGCTGGGCATTCAAAAATATGATGTGTCAGGCTTCTCTGGTGTTGTTAGTATGACTATTGATAACAGCTTGTGCCTTCGCCGTTGCACAAACAAAACTGATGAATCTGAGGGAACTGATAGCGGGTGGAAATACTCAATGCAAAGCAGTAGTGAACCCTTTTTCCATGCACAATTAATGTATCAAGTAAGTGTTATATATGTCGATGTATTAATCAGATCTAATCACGGCATGAAATTATAAAAGCAATAATCTATGACTGATTTGGGGATTTCGTGGAGGGGGAGGGGAGGGGGTCAAGCGAAAATATAAATTAAACTGAAGTACATATTGCATATTATATATATAATATTAATATACCGAAGTGAAAAACAATCAGAAACTGACAGGAAAAAAAGAAGAATAAGAATTCGAAGGGATTCGCAGGGGCTAGGGCCGAAAAGACCAAATGTTCCAATTTGTAAAATCTTTTCCGATATGTAAAAGCAATCGAAACCTTTCGTGCTGCCCAAAAACGGCGCCAGGGAAAACTATGGATCAAACGACTGCATTTGGACTACATATTGCCACATGGGAATCGTGCACTTTGAAGCTATAAATCGGGCTACCGGATGTCTTCACACTATCTGTCATCGACTCATCGTGCCATGTACCGCTATTTAGTTGCTGATTGGCCACAAAAATATTTTGTGGCCAATCAGAGCACATCTCATTAACTTCTCTGGAACACGTTCTTTAGAGTATGTCCCTAGGGGCTGTTTTTTCCTCCCCTTCCTTTTTCTCCTCCCCTCCCCCCTCCCCTTCCTTTTTCCCCTCCCATAACAAGCCGCAAGCCTGTTTTTTTTTGCGAACAGCAATGTTGCTATGGTAATTTCAACCGCAGATTACGAACATAGTGTTAATCCAATTTGGGGGTCTGTCTTCATGTTGTCTTAGATGTTTTATAAATATAAAGCAGAAATCCATGATCATTGGCTTTTACAATATTGGATTATACCTTATTCGGCAATCATGAAGATTTTTGCGCCAAATTCATTTTATTGCCAAGCAAATAACCGGGGCTGAAACATGCTTTCTGACGACCATTTTAAAAAAATATGCTTCGAGTCTTCTTTTCGACTCTGAAACTCGTCAAGAACTGGTTTGCGTTAAACACCATTGTTTGTGGAATATGTCGACTTAAAGATTACATATACATGTATAGCTATTTGGCCGGTCAAGGACTTACAATACCCCTACAAGATGGAGAAACTGATTTCGGCAAAGCTGTATAATGCTACCCTGGTTCCAGAGGCTACTATTGGGGGGCGAGCGAAGAGAGGGGGTCTGGGGAGGAGGAAAAGTAGCCTCTGGGCTCATAGAACGCAAACCTCACTTCCATGAGGACAGAATTTGTCCTAACTTTTTGATTGGGTAATAGCAATCACGTGTTCTATTTTCGCCTGTGATTGGCTAGAATGTTTACACGGGAAAACCGGTAGTTGATGTTCAAGCTACTACTAATATTTGAAACTTTGGCGGTTATAAACAACTTACTATTCTAATTTCTTTATTGGTCCAAGTAAGCGATATGAAGGGTGAATCCGAGTGAATAAAATATATAAGTAACACATTTAAAACAATGAAGAGATGAGAAATAGAGTTAGGAACAGCTAGTTTGGGTAGACTGATTATCAGACGGCACGGGTCAACCGCTGACTACTGGTCAGCGGTTTGCTCAGCAGTTGACCCGTGCCGTCTGATAATCAGGCTACTAGTTTGGGCTGTTTACAAACACGAATAAAACCCAACTGAAATGTGAACTTCCGGCTCTGTACGCGTGATTTAGCCTGCGTAGCGGCGCACGGGAAAAAGGGAGGAGGGAGCGGGAAGGGTGGAAGGGGAGGAGGAGGAGATAAGAGGGGATTGGGGAGAGGGGATTGGGGAGAGAGCGGAAGGGAACGCCTGCAATGAAACCCGCACATTCCTCGTATTTTACGTTCAAATTTTGAACGTAAAATTCCCATTGGTTAATCAGCTGTTATTGTATAGTCAAGTCAATCCGCGCGCTCTGATTGGCTGAAAACTGTGCTTTATCAGAGAACGGAGCACGGTTTGATGACGCTATTTTTCAAAAAGACCAAAATACTGAAGAAAACAAACCCAGCGCGCGCTCGATGGCGTAACTGGCGTCAGTAGCGCGCGCACTTCACTCGCTAAATTAAATTGTATTCAAAAACACAACAGAATCCTCAAATGTCTTGCCGTAAATTCATAGTTTCTATATAATAAAGCAATTAGAACAGCTTCATCTGTGCTCCGTTCAGTTATAAAGCACTTAGAAGTAACGATAGCACTCGAGAAGTCTGTGAGAAACACTCGCCTACGGCTTGTGTTTCTCCCTACACTTCTCTCGTGCTATCGTCACTTCCTGCGTGCTTTATAACTGAACGGAGCACAGATGAAGCTGTTCTATTTGTTAATCAATCAAATGCCTCTATTGTTTTAAATGAAAATTGATCTCCGTCGTTTGAAAGCGACGGTCTAAACATTGGCGTTCGATAATGATTAGATAGATTCTGAGATGGTGTATCGTTATAAAACAGAACAAAACTCAGTGTTATAAACTTCTTGTTATTGAAAAGGTCGCAAAGCCTAATTTTTAGAGTATTTGCTGAAGTGAAAGGAGAAGCGGTTTTTATACAACCGACGAAGCCGATTGAGGCAAGTTCTTGGGAATCTCTTGTACTACACGAGTCGCCCGCCAAAATTGATCTTCGCCAGTGCTGAAGAAGTAGACTGTTTTCGCTCTTTTACCCTGCAGGTCGCTCAGAATCGACAAAGAGCGAACAGACCGACTTATGGAATCAGTCTACTGAAGAGGTAGCAGACAAGGGGTTTCAGCAAGTCAGGCTAAAATACCACAACTGCGCTTTGAACAAGAAGCTCGAGTACCCTGGTTCCAGAGGCTTTGTTAAGCTCTATAATACGATGTTCCGCGGCGTAAACATCGTATCATAGAGTTTGACAAAGCCTCTGGAACCAGGGTAAAGCTCGAGCTATTTTAAAATCGTAATGTAGAAAGCTTAATTAACTCGAAATGTTGACAGTTGATTCTCTAGATATCTGGCCTTCTCTTCTCGATTACTGGAATATAGTCTCTAATAAAAACTTCCACGGTAATTTAACTTTCTGGGAATCTAAGGGTTAAAAGGAAGGATTCAGTTCAATGTGGGTTTCTATGGACCGAAGCTAGTGTTCAAAGGTTTTTTGAAGACGGTGATTCGATCAGGAGTTCGTTCAAAAACGTCCGCAATCGTGTAAATGTTGACAGTTGCATGATTCTAGAGATAACTGTCTCTAATAAAAAACTTCCTTTCTTCCTTTCATAAGTGCTATGTTTATTCAGTTTGTGTCAGACCTTTTATAAATACCATAGATCGTAAAAAGACTTTTTAAATTACATGTACATTTCACACTTCACAGTGTAAAAAAGACGATTTTAATTGGTTTATTTAGTTCGCAATCTTGAATATTAATTAGGGGGTGTATTGGGGGTTTTATTGCAGGCGTTCCCTTCCGCTCTCTCCCCAATCCCCAATCCTCTCCTTCTCCTTCTCCTCCCTCCTTCCTCCTCTCTCCCTCCTTCTCCCTCCCTTCCCTTTTCCCGTGCGCCGCTACGCAGGCGACGCGTGATTGACCTAGCATGACCTAAGCAAATATAAATCTGTCAAAACCAACACCATTAGCGAGTTTCCAGAGTTTAATATTTCAGCATGGAAGTGAGACAGACGCCATGTAAGCCCAAAGTTTCGTTCTTCTTCGGACTCGTCCTTCGGACTCGCTCTCTCTCGTCCTTCGGATCGACTTCGAGACTCTGGAACCAGGGTAGTATAATGCTGACTGCAAAGGAAAATAAGTATATGTGCCGGATCACCGTTTGCTATTTTAGCAGGTAATTTACGAAAGAAAGTCCCAATAGATTCTGATTTTCTGATGTCAGAACTATTTGCTACGATAACTGCAGAGCAAGAATCATGATCAACACGGAGACCTTCGCCGATCAGAACCAGATCCAGAGCTAGAGGTGATTGGTAGGGGTTTGTATGGTATCAATACGATCGATATGGAGAGAAGTATTAATAGTGTGTCAGTTAACATTAAAATGCTATCAGATAGATAGGGTAACGAAACTGAGATTATCGTGTGTGTGTATTGACGCAACACGGATGGCAAAGGTCAACTTGAAGTGGAAGGCTATTGGATAAAAGTACCTGACTGTAGCGATGCCGATGATTGATTTAGGACAATTCGGACAAAGCTAGAGTATAAGTAGGGTAGAAATATGGATAGTAAGGGCGGATATGGCCGGACTGAACATAAGCTTGGCATGAGATAATGAAGAAAATAATGTTTATATAGTGAAAATACAGAAATTCGGCACGCCCAAAATTCTTAGGAAATTCTTTCAAATTCCCTCTCCTCTCTCCTCTCCTTTGAATCTTTCAGGCGGCACGCCCAAGATTCTTCAGTAGGAAATTCTTTTTCAAATTCCCTCTCCTCTCTCCTCTCCTTTGAATCTTTCAGGCGGCACGCCCAAGATTCTTAGGAAATTCTTTCAAATTCCCTCCTCTCCTTTGAATCTTTCAGGCGGCACACCCAAGATTCTTAGGAAATTCTTTCAAATTCCCTCTCCTCTCCTTTGAATCTTTCAGGCGGCACGCCCAAGATTCTTCAGTAGGAAATTATTTCAAATTCCCTCTCCTCTCCTTTGAATCTTTCAGGCGGCACGCCCAAGATTCTTAGGAAATTCTTTCAAATTCCCTCTCCTCTCCTTTGAATCTTTCAGGCGGCACGCCCAAGATTCTTCAGTAGGAAATTCTTTCAAATTCCCTCTCCTCTCCTTTGAATCTTTCAGGCGGCACGCCCAAGATTCTTAGGAAATTCTTTCAAATTCCCTTTCCTCTCCTTTGAATCTTTCAGGCGGCACGCCCAAGATTCTTCAGTAGGAAATTCTTTCAAATTCCCACTCCTATCCTTTGAATCTTTCAGGCGGCACGCCCAAGATTCTTAGAAAGTTGTTTCAAATTCCCACTCATCCTCTCTCCTCTTTCCTCTCTCCTCTTCGACTCTCTTTTCTCCTTTCCGGCTTTGTCTGTGTTCTAAAAATTGATGGGCTTTACGATCTTCCTTTAAGTAATAACGCAAGAGACGTTGATTTTCAGAACAGTATCTGGCCCAGAAAATTTCGATTTCATTCTTTATTCTGAGGCGTCTCATTTATGAGATGTTCTTCATACAAGCTTAATGATAATTTGTACTTCAAAATAAATAAAATGCAATTGTAGAGAAAATGTTTAAATAGAATAATATATCCTGAAGAAGCAAAATTCAAAGGTCTTTTAATAGAACGATTCAAAGCTAGCTCTTTTATAGAACGATTCAAAGCTCTTTTATAGAACGATTCAAAGCTCTTTTATAGAACGATTCCAAGCTCTTTTATAGAACGATTCCAAGCTCTTTTAAGCTCTTTTATAGAACGATTCAAAGCTCTTTTATAGAACGATTCCAAGCTCTTTTATAGAACGATTCCAAGCTCTTTTATAGAACGATTCCAAGCTCTTTTATTGAACGATTGCAAGCTCTTTCATAGAACGATTCAAAGCTCTTTTATAGAACGATTCAAAGCTCTTTTATAGAACGATTCCAAGCTCTTTTATAGAACGATTCAAAGCTCTTTTATTGAACGATTCCAAGCTCTTTTATAGAACGATTCCAAGCTCTTTTATCATAGTTAGTAAGTCGAGAGGACTGGTTGGGAAACCTTTTGTTATATGTTTTTGTTCGTTTTTTTCAACCGTGACCGTGCACAAATCTTTTGTTTTGTCATTGTTTTGCCTTAAGAGGAGATTTTTTACGAACGCGCGTATTGAGCGCCAAAAACCAATAGCATGGAGAATACGTTTTGTACAAGGCTAAAACTGCTTTAGCAAAGAGTTCAAGTTATTTGGGATGGTTTTTGACCGGTAAAAGTGAAATTAGAGTGTTAATCCAAAGTGAAAATTTGATTTGAAAACTGTCCACATGGGCTAGATCTGTATATTTACTAGTATTGCTGATGTTTTCCCCTGAATTAGCTCAAATTTGAAACAAAAAGCAGGAAAATGGCTTTGTACAACGCTAAAACAGCTTTAAACAGCCAATTTTCTTTGTTTTTAATAGTTTGTGCTTAGTTAAAATAAAATTAGAGTGTTAATCCAAAGTGAAAATCGAAAGTCAAACTGTTCAAAAGCGCTCGTTTTTGGCGCTTTTCGCGGATATTACGCGATGTTCAACTAATAAATATCCTCTTAATTTGCTATGGTTGAGCAACTGAACCCAAACGTTTCTTTTGGCCGCTTGTGCGATATATTCCAATTCCAATTTAAATACACTGTAATTTCAAAAGAGCCGATTTAACCCCAAAAATGGGGTCGTTTCGGTGAGTAAAATATGGTACCAATTTTAAGAGCTAAAATAGCCCTATTTTCAAAGGGCTGATTTGACTCCATTTTTGTGGTCTGATTTGGCCCCAGTTTTTGGGCCAAAACGATCTTTAGATGAGCTGATTTGGAAAATAGCGGGGCTGAAATGAAATCTTAATGGGCTGATTGGGCTCCTATTTTTGGGGCTGATTTAGCACTACATTTGGGGCCAAATTAGCATGGATGAGCTATTCCAGCTCTAAAATGGGGTTGTTTCGGTGAGTAAAATATGGTACCAATTTTAAGAGCTAAAATAGCCCTATTTTCAAAGGGCTGATTTGACTCAGTTTTTGTGGACTGATTTAACCCCAGTCCTTGGGCCAAAACGATCTTTAGATGAGCTGATTTGGTAAATAGTGGGCCTGAAATGAAATCTTAATGGGCTGATTGGGCTCCTATTTTTGGGGCTGATTTAGCACTACATTTGGGGCCAAATTAGCATGGATGAGCTATTCCAGCTCTAAAATGGGGCTGTTTCGATGAGAAAAATATGGTACCAATTTTAAGAGCTAAAATAGCCCTACTTATAAAAGGGCTGATTTGGCTCCGTTTTGTAGACTGATTTGACCCTGAGTCCTTGGGCCAAATCCATCTTTAGTGGAAAATAGTGGGGCTGAAATGAAATCTTGATGGGCTGATTCGGTTTTCTAACAGAATTGAAATAACACTAAGATTAGAGCTGTTTCAACAAAATCAATCATGACATGTCAACTCCAAGGGTATACCATCTCTCCTAATCGCCTTCCACCATAACACACAAAAACAAACACTGATATAAAACAAATTAATCACACCCTTTTAATGATAATAAGTATACTGCAAACTGCATACCTTTTACAATAAATATATATATGTCTACATAACATATATCCTATATTCTCTATACATATAGTTTTAGCAACTGCACTTCTAATAGCATCTTATACATGTACATGTATTGTCTCTAATGATCTCAAGACACAACTCACAAGCAAAAAAGCACAGCCTGAATTAAGGAATGCTACTATAAAATTGCCCCATAACACTATGACATCACATCAAAACAATCCATTGTTTAAATGCTAAGGATCATGGAGGTGGGATGGGACAAAACAGCCACAATACCAGCCACTAAATACAGTAAGTACTATAGGATAAACATTAATGTAACCATAAACATTTTCTCAACAGAGCATATTTTGCTAAAATCTGACGATTTTGTCCCTCTCATAAACAAGCTGTGACATCATAATGATATAGGGCAATTTAAGGTTAAAAATCAACTATTTTCGTGAGATAAAAAGAAACAACTATTGACATTACAGGCCTTTTTATATTTTCAATGTGGAATACAATGCATTATATTATTTCATAATGAGCCAGAGCTATCTAGATACCAATCGAAATAGCAGGAATACTATTATTACTACGAATATTTGAAATACCTACAGCATAAATTGTATTCAGTCAATTATCTTGGTAGTCCACAAAGGACAGATGAGTTACACCCCTTGTGCTCTCAGACCATAACAGTCTGGACACAGTGCCAGCCCAGTAAATGGGCCAGCTAAAGGGCAGATGAGTTAAACCCTTTGTGCTCTCAGACCATAACAGTCTGGACACAGTGCCAGCCCAGTAAATGGGCCAGCTAAAGGGCAGAGAAGTTTAAACCCTTTGTGCTCTCAGACCATAACAGTCTGGACACAGTGCCAGCCCAGTGAATGGGCCAGCTAAAGGGCAGATGAGTTAAACCCTTTGTGCTCTCAGACCATAACAGTTTGGACACAGTGCCAGCCCAGTGAATGGGCCAGCTAAAGGGCAGATGAGTTAAACCCTTTGTGCTCTCAGACCATAACAGTCTGGACACAGTGCCAGCCCAGTGAATGGGCCAGCTAAAGGGCAGAGATGAGTTAAACCCTTTGTGTTCTCAGACCATAACAGTCTGGACACAGTGCCAGCCCAGTAAATGGGCCAGCTAAAGGGCAGATGAGTTAAACCCTTTGTGCTCTCAGACCATAACAGTCTGGACACAGTGCCAGCCCAGCAAATGGGCCAGCTAAAGGGCACAATGCATGATTTTCCGCGCTTGACGTCAAATTTATTCTTTTGAATTCCATTCATTTTCCTTCATTGTTTTCAGTCTTTGTATATTTTGAATAGAATTCAAAAGAATAAGTTTGACGTCAAGCGCAGAAAATCATGCATTGTGGGATTTATTAAAAGGGTCTATAGCACGTAAAAGTAAAATGTATAAGTATGTCAACACTACTACATTGTATTATGTTTAGTAAACTGATGTCAAAACATAGCTCTGGCTCGTTATGACAATATAGCATCTGTAATCTGAACTGTGCTCATTGAAATATAATATAGCTCTCACAAACCTACAAGGTGTGGCTGTTATATAGTGTATATATCCCTCTTATAATCCACAGAACTATCTGAAACAAAATCAATACATGTATATATGAGATTAGGTTGTACATAATATTAACAGCTAAATAATTATTGCACCAAATCTGAGATTATTGTGACATCTAGTTTGTGTGAATGGTGCCTAATTACATGTACATGATGAATCTAACTTGCATTAAAAGTCATGTACAATTTGTGTAAAATATACATATATGTACATTTTAACATCGTTGCCCTATGTATAACCAAGCAATGCATATAAATGTTAACGATGAGATACCAAAACTCAAGCCAGTCAAGGCCTCATCATGCATTTACATCTGTTCAATCACAAATTAGATCAATAAAGAAGTGATTGTGTGGTAAAATGTACTACATTGTTTGCACAACTGATCAAGACAAATGAAAGCAGGTTGGATTAATGTCATATATGCAGTGTGACACAAATCATATACATACATACACTTGTACTCTGTACATTACAAGGTAATACATGCAGGCAATATACACTCACACTACACGTCTACAGTGTACATGTATTATTCATGTAATTGTTTTAGTGTCTAGCTACTTATTTATTTAGATAAACTGTAGTTAATGTTTGGTCTGACAACGACATCGATACGATTTACGAACTACAACTTTTATTTCTTGTTCAATGTCGCGTACAAGGTGTCAGCACGAACTAATACAATAATTGTCCCCACTAGGGAGGGGTACTACTCGTAAAGTTTACGGGGGGTCCTGACAGGTCTTCCGCTTCTTGTTCTCTTACAAACAGATTGGACTGCAACATTTTCCCCACCTTGTCCAACACTCTGTGGGACAATATTAGATTCACACGCGGAACTGCGACTTTGGTCAGGAATACTAACAGATGTTTCCCCACCGTTCAGGGAAAAGTCTCTTTTCTGTCGTTGATGATCAGAACTTGATTCAACTTCTAACTTGTGTAAACGTTGTACTGGTCTGTTGAGGAGGCCTCTCTGAGTACGAACTGTCGCTGTGCGAATTAGACCATCCTTTCCTGGGTGTACTTTTTCAACTTTGGCTAGTAGCCACTTAACACGAGAAACATTGTCCTCTGATACCATAACAATGTCTCCTACATGAATGGTAATTTCTTCTTTGTGCCACTTGTTTCTGACACTTAGCTGATGAACATACTCTTTTTGCCAGCGTCCCCAATATTGATTCAACAGTCTGTAGAGATACAGATATCTTTCAATGACTTTGTTACTAGACTCTTTCAAGTGATCTTCTTGTGCGTCTGGTACGCTGTGAAGGTGTCTACCTATGGCAAGATGAGCTGGTGTGATAGGTACTGGATCTCTTGGGTCATCGCAGACTGCCGTTAAGGGTCTTGAGTTGATTACACCCTCAATCTTGATAAGCAAAGTGTTCAGTTCTGAAAAGGTAAGAAGGGCTTTACAAAGTACCTTTCGTAGTGGTTCCTTGACCGATCTAACCATTCGCTCCCACCAGCCGCCTCGCCAGGGAGAGCGCTCTGTGATGAACTTCCAATGTATACCTCTAGCTGACATCTCTGCCTTTATGCAGTCTTGACCAACGATATCCCACACGGATTTGCTTTCAATCTTAGGACTATTATACAACTTCTTGACTATATTACTTGCGGCCTTGAAGGTCATAGCATTGTCAGACCAGATCGTCTGACACAGGCCTCTGCGACTCGTCATGCGGGTAAAGGCTTGAAGGAATTCATCTGTTGTTAAACTGTTAGTAAGTTCAAGGTGAACCATACGTGATGATGCACATGTGAAGACACAAATGTAGACTTTCTTTGTGTTGGAACCTTCTTTGATGTAAAGAGGGCCGGCATAATCAATACCAACATGTGTGAATGGGAGGGATGGCGTTATTCTTTCAGCTGGTAAGGGTCCCATTTTCTGTACGCAAGATTTGACTTTCTGTTTTTGACAAGCTACACATCTTCTGAGGATACGCTTTACATCTCGTCGTCCTTGAGTGAGCCAGATCTTTTGTCTTAACTCAGACAATACTGCTTCTGGCCCAGCATGTAATAAGTGTTTGTGAATGTCTAGTACTATCTTCTCTACTACCGGGTGACAATGTGGTAAGATTATTGGATGTTTCACATCTTCAGAGACATTAGCAAACTGTAATCGTCCACCTACTCTCACGAGTTGATCTTCACTGTCATAGTAGGGGTCTAACTTAATTATGCGACTGTTGTTAGGGAGAGCTTTTCCAGCTTTCACTAGCATGACTTCTTCTTGGTAGATTTCCTGTTGTACCCATCTGTAACACTGTAGCTCGGCATTCTTAAGTTCTTCTACTGAGGGTTCAACTTCTGAAGATGAGGACTTTGTCTTGAACAGCTGTATTGCCTTTAGAACATAGGCGGTTATACGCTTCAACTTTAACCACGTTTCACGACGATGCATGTCAAGTAAAGGCTCTGATACTACAGATGCACAGCTATGAACTGCACGCCTTTCTGTCTCACACTCTTCGGGTACCTCTTGACTTGTGCCTTTTAGCTCTGAGGGGTGAGATTCAGATGGTAGACTTAACCAGTGAGGACCATTCCACCATAGTTTACTTGTAACCATATCATCACAGGAAATTCCTCTTGTTAACAGATCTGCTGGGTTTTCCTTGCTCGCGCAATACTTCCAGCACTGAGGATCACACAGTCCTTGAATTTCTGCTACACGATTTGCTACAAATGGCTTCCATGATGCACTCTGTCGTCTAATCCAATGAAGTACTACCATACTGTCGGTGTAGTATACAATGCGATTCAGTTTGATTGGCAATGTTTCTGCGACATAGTTAATTAGTCGTGCGTTTACTACTGCGGCTAACAACTCGAGTCGTGGCAGTGACACTGTTTTAATAGGAGCTACTCTAGACTTTGACATAACTAGTTGGGTGGTAGTGTGTCCACATTCATCTGTGATGCGAATATATATTGCTGCTCCATAGGCCTTTGGTGATGCGTCTCCGAATCCATGAAGCTCAACTTGAGAGTTGCAGTTGATACCTTATCCGAAGCATCGAGGAATAGCAACGTCACTTAACTTTGACAACTCAGATTGCCACGAAGACCATTCTCTTTGAATGTCATCACCCAGTGGGTCGTCCCAGTCTAGACCTCTTCGCCAGAGCTCCTGAAAGAGAATCTTTACTCTCACAATGAAGGGTGATATCATTCCCAAAGGATCAAACACTTTCGAAGCGAGGCTCAGTAGAGTTCTTTTCGTGGCTGAAATACGAGGAATGAGCACTTCTTTGGGTGGAATAAATCTGAAGCAATCTGACTTTAAGTCCCATGACACTCCCAGTGCTTTGAGCGGTTCCTCTGTTGTGAGTTCGATCAGTGGCGACGATGCTCTTTGTTCAGGTTGCATGCTGTTCAACACTTGTTGCGAGTTAGTTGCCCACTTCGTAAGGTTGAATCCTGCAGTTTTCATTATGTCAGTCAGTTCCCGTCTCAGTGTTATTGCAGCTTCATCTGTTTCTGCTCCTGTCAAGCAATCATCTACATACATGTTGTTTAACAGTTCCTTTGCTGCTCTTGGAAGAATTTCAATGTAGCCCGTAGCATGTGCATGAATGGTTGCAATAGCGAGAAATGGACTACAGTTTATACCAAATGTTAATCTTGTCATCCTATATACTCTGGGTTTTTCATCTGAATTTAAGTTCCTCCACAAATAACGGTGAACATCTTGATCCGGTTTTGCGATTTTGATCTGCAAGAACATCTTTTCTACATCGGCCAATAGTCCAATTTTATGAGTGCGAAAGCGAGTTAGGACTGCTGCTAGATTTGGTTGCAACGCGGGATCAGGAAGGATACAGTCATTTAGAGACGTGCCTTGCTTGTCCTTCGCTGAAGCGTCGAACACTATCCTGCACTTTGTTGTCGTTTTATCGTTGCGAAATACTGCATGGTGTGGTAGATATCTTATCTTCGTATTCTGTTCTTCCACGTTGGGCACTTCCTCTGCAAATCCCTTTTGTACATACTGATTGATTGCGTCTGTGTAAGCCTTTCTTTCTCTGGATCACGCTTCAACCTCCGCTCGACTACTTCTAAGCGTTGTACAGCTTGTTGATAATTGTCTCCTAGATTTGCACAGTCTTGCTTCCAGGGTAGTCTCACTTCATAGTTGGATCCATCAAACTTTAATCCACAATTAAAGTCTTCAATCGCACGCTGTTCTTCCTTTGACAGAACTGGGTTCTTGTTTTCAGTGATTCCGATTGATTCCAACTCCCAGAAACACTTTAGACTGTCCGTTATTTCGTTGTTCTCTACAACTGCCAAAACAGAAGTCGTGGACTTGCTTGTGTTCTCTACTGGACCTGTAAGTATCCAGCCGAGAATTGACTCTACTGCTGTTGGTGACGTTGGTGAGTTTCCTCTTTTACAATTTCCAGTTGCGAAGCTGTAGTAAAAGTCGGCACCAATTAGTACGTCTACTTCAACCGACTCGCGTGGGTATGAATCTGCAAAGTTCAAGTTCTTTAGATGAGGATTTTCATGAAGATTTAACTTTACTGGTCCTAGTTGATTGCAGATCTTAGGGATGGCGAGGGCTTCCATTGTGACAGCTTTCGTAGGTGAATGTTCTTTCACTGCAGAGAGGGAAAACTGCACTCTTTGAAGTCTCTTAAACTCGGTTGTCTTGCCACCTAACGTTGTGACACTCAATGACTCTGTGGGACCTTTCATGTCAATCGCCTCTGCAACGGCCTTGCGAATGTATGATCTCTGGCTTCCGGAATCCAGCAATACACGCACTACAATGTCTTGACCATTTGCATACAGCCTTGCAACCGCTGTGGGTAGCAATGTTTCTTGTTTTCTGAAGCTGGTTGCAGCCAAGCCATTCATAGTCGTTTGAGATGTTTCTTTTGATGCTTGTGAAGTTTGTTCATGTAGTAGTTTATGATGACGCCGTCCACAATTAGCAATTGAACATGTAGGTTGACGACATACTTTAGAGAAATGTCTTGCATGAGAAGGTTTCAAACAGTTAAAGCAAAGTTTGCTCACTTTAACCGTCTTCCATCTTTCGTCGACTGGTTTTCTATTAAAATCGGGACAGTCCGCTGACTCGTGGTTGGACTTACAAAAAACACATACGAGTTGGGCTCCCTGTGTATCGCTGAATAGGGTGGATGCTGTCGACGTTCTTTCTTGTCTGATGTTAGAGTTGGGTTTCCTGTCTAATTTACCTTTGTTTTGGTTGTAATTGTTTGGGTTGGATGTCCCTTGTTGGTTTCTTTCACCTGCTTCCTTGGAGACAACTTGTCTGTTGAGAAACTTGAAAAATAACTCGAGGTCGATCTTTTCGTCTGAGATATCTGCGAGTTCTAACTCCCACTTTTCCAAAAGCTGAGGTGGTAATTTGGTTTCAAATATTGGTAACAAGATACATCCGTGCGTCATTGGTTGTTCTCCTAGGGCCTCTAGGGCTCTAGTTCTGTTCTTTAGTGTATCATGAAGCTCACGTAATGAACGGGCAGATGAGCTTGACTTTGGCTCCAGGTTGATGACTGATTTAATAAGTGATGAAATGATAACTCGTTTTCTCCCATATCTGTACTTTAGTGCTTCTATTGCAGATATGTAATTTGCACCAGTAACTTCGAATCCTTCTACTGTTTGCAATGCGTTACCTTTTAGCACTGAGCGCAAGTAAGTGAACTTCTGAATATCTGGTAAGTCATCGTTATTATGCACAGCAGCTTCGAATTGATCCCAGAAGTTCTGGAATTTTAACAAGTCTCCACTGTACGTGGGTAGTTCTAATTTAGGTAATTTCAAGTTTTGGCGGGTTTCTTTAGACGATGCATTTTCAGCTGAATTACAAATTGCTGTTTCGATATACTCTTGAGCGATATCGATAGCTCTGTCTATTTCTTGCAAAACTTCGTTACAATTGCGAAGTTCACTTTCAATTTCGTCTTCACCAGACAGTGTTACTACAAATTGCTCTCTTAAATCGAGACATGAAATACGACTCTCGTTTAATCTTTGTAGCCTCATTTGCATTTTTAGCTTGTTTTTAGAGCTTTCGCTCAGTTCTTTTATTGCAAGAGTTAGGCACTCGACATCTCCTTGCAATACTTTGATTCTTCGTTTAAGTTGCTCGTTTTCTTCTAAACTTGGCTCTGTTTTCATAGTACGAGCGGTGTCTATGTTATCTCTACTGTCTCGTGTCTCTGAGGACTTTACACTCTCGTCTAGCGGCGAATTCTCTTTGTGATCAAAGGGTTTCGATTCTATTCCAGCTGCTACTAACCTTTTGATCAAGACTTTTTTCTTTCCACTCGGCGAGAGTCCTTTTTCTTTCAAAATGAGACGTAGTTCTCCGACTGTCATGCAATGAAGGTCGTCCTGATCAATGGCGGCCATCTTGTCGGACTCGTGTTGACGATTGAAGAGTTGACTTTACGAATTTCAAGCTTTAGTCAAACCACAGCAGTTTCAATCGATACAAATGACTTCTCCGTAATTTTACGACTTGCGATCCGGCTCGAAGGACCATAATGTTTGGTCTGACAACGACATCGATACGATTTACGAACTACAACTTTTATTTCTTGTTCAATGTCGCGTACAAGGTGTCAGCACGAACTAATACAATAATTGTCCCCACTAGGGAGGGGTACTACTCGTAAAGTTTACGGGGGGTCCTGACAGGTCTTCCGCTTCTTGTTCTCTTACAAACAGATTGGGCTGCAACAGTTAATGCTCATTATTGCCTCCGTTCTTCGTAATGTAACTCTTACTTATTGAGCGTAAATAAATATAACTTATGTTGCGTGACAACTACCAGTCACATCAGGAATGACATATCATAGATAGATAGATATCAGCGAACAAATACAGAACCATAGGTATTTTAGTTAACAAAATAGTAGTAATATACTGCATCAACTTAAATATATTCATGATCACTCTATATATTTTAAAAATGTATAGAGAAAAGCTTTCTGTACCTTTGCCTATGTCCTGTGTAGCCATTGCCGTTGGGTTGATTCCGATGAAGACATCACGCTGATCAGTCCGATTTTTGCGCTTGTTTCAAGTCATGAACGACAACCAAAACTAATCAGGGCTAATACTAAACGATTAACAATTTATTTACATCTCAAATTAGAAAAACTGAGTCATTTTTAAAGGTGAAAACCACAATAATTCAGACAAACCTCCAAGTTGCAACCGAAGTCTCAACTTCCAACGGTCTAAGCGCCAAAACATTCGCGCATGCGTGGTGTAACCGCTGACCAATAAAGAGCGCATTGGTATTATTTTGGCGCGAATCTACAGTATTGTCAATTTTAAAATGAATTACTTTTTAAACATTTTTTTTTTACAAATTTTAAATAAAGTTTTGTTTTGCGTGTTTCTTTAACCGCCAATCGAAAACATGAAATTATGGTAATTGAATAACAATGACACAGTAATACACATAAAACTTACCAAAATTCTCTCTACTTTTGACATGTTTTGACAGGTCGTTGAGCTTTTGCTACTTCAGGATCGGACGCTTCTTTGAGTCATTTTTTTTTAGTTGAATTGGGCCTCTAGAGAATCAGTTTAGAGAAAATGGGGCCATTTTGACATTGATGGTGCTGAATTTACAATGGGCTGAAACAACTCTTCATTTCGAATCATTAGAGGGTCATTTTAGAGAAAATGGTGCCATTTTGACATCGATGGTGCTAATTTAACAAAGGAGCTGAAACAGCTCTTCATTTCGAATCGGCCCCTGTGAAGTTGATGTGGACCTCTAGAGGGTCATTTTAGAGAAAATGGGGCCATTTTGACATCGATGGTGCTAATTTTACAATGGGGCTGAAACAGCTCTTCATTTCGAATCGGCCCCTGCGAAGTTGATTTGGACCTCTAGAGGGTCATTTTAGAGAAAATGGGGCCATTTTGACATCGACCGATGGTACTGATTTTACAATGGGGCTGAAACAGCTCTTTACTTCGAATCGGCCCTGTAACGGGGTCAAAATAGTATTCGAGAGGGTCATTTTAGCCCTTTCTGACCAAAATAGCACCTCAGGAACTGAATTGGCTCTTTAGTTTTTGGGGCCGATTCGCCTTTTTTTGGGGTTGAAATGGCTCTTTTGAAATTACAGTGTATATTAGAATATTTAAATAAGTAATTCAGTAGAAAACATTTGGGTTCAGTCATTTAGTCATTTTCTAATGAATTTGAACAAACATTGTGCACGGTCAGGACCCGTTCAACATCATAATGACATTAGGACTAGAACAAAGAAATATAACAAAAGGTTTCCTAACCATTCCCTCTACTAACTATGCTTTTATAGAACGATTCCAAGCTCTTTTATAGAACGATTCCAAGCTCTTTTATAGAACGATTCCAAGCTCTTTTATAGAACGATTCCAAGCTCTTTTATAGAACGATTCCAAGCTCTTTTATAGAACGATTCAAAGCTCTTTTATAGAACGATTCAAAGCTCTTGTAAACAACGATTCAAAGCAAGTCATCAGTAGTTTCCTGCTGCTTCACGCTGGTTGGAGAACAAAAGCTTCGCACCTTCTTAATTCTTAATCCCCCACAAATATTTAAAACACGCGGAATTCAATTCCGCTCTTCGCAAAATAATCGACCTTGCGGCTTGTTATGGCTCCTCCTCCCACAGCCCCTGGGTTTCGGAGGATGTTATTAGTTATTCCAGGGCCGTACATAACCCAAACTGTTCTAATTTTTTGGTACTCGTTGATCAATCATAATTTCAGTAGCACTCCCAATCAAATAGCATCTAAAAAAAAGTAAAATCAGTATTTGCCATAACTATCTGAAAGAAAACGGTCATTTTCAATTGCATTTTGACAATGATTGACTTTGTGCATTAGTACATGTTGCCCGTGTGAACGCCTATAAGGTCATTTAGTTTGTCTGAATTTACAGCAGAGTATTTATTATTCACAAATTTACAAAACTAGAACAAAAGAACAGATATTGGCCACAATAGATTACATCACAGGGAGCCCAAGCTCATTATCTGTGAAGACCGTATAACTTGCATATTTATAAGTAATACCATGATCACCGAGGACATGGACAAAAATACAGGCTTGAGTTAACCGGCGCAAAGGAGAATATATTATAGTGTTTTGTGAAAGAGTCTTGATTAGACTGTACTCTGGGGAATGCTTCATGCATGTTGCACATCTTTGTTTCATTTACACAATAAAAGAGTATAAATTAGTTATAGTAAGGAGTACCTGAAGGTAAACAGATCAGAAATGGCGGAAGGTCGGTTTACTTTTGTGAGAGATGACGAAGTGGAGCAAGTAAGGGGGAATACGGTTCCTCAAAACACTAAAAAGCACATACAGAAAAAGAGGAAAGTGCCAACTAATATAATATTTCATTGTGTGAACAAATAACAGAAATAGCTATAATAAAATATCCTTTGAATTCGACTTTTGTGCATTTCTTTCTATTGCGCATGCGTTAACGATGTTGTGGATATCAAAATTACACTGTATTTTGAGCCCAGGGGGGGTACTCAGGGGTATCAGTGACGGGGAGGT
The DNA here is from genome assembly GCA_033675265.1 of Actinostola sp. cb2023. Lineage (NCBI taxonomy): Eukaryota > Metazoa > Cnidaria > Anthozoa > Actiniaria > Actinostolidae > Actinostola > Actinostola sp. cb2023. The sequence continues at coordinate 24,691 of JAUJYZ010000641.1, forward strand.
GCGAATGAGGCCAAACATTTTAACCCCAAAAAAGTCCATTACGCGAAAACAAGACCCCAAAAAAGTCCAACGGCCAAAAACCGTAACCCCAAAAAAGTCCAATTTTGCTCCGCATAAAATCGAGAACGGTATAGGATATCATTTTTATCAACCCCTAAAAAAGTCCTTGACAAAATCTTTATATCAAAAAAAGGCCACCAGAGAAATGAAAACCCAAAAAAAGTCCCAAGCCGCGAATTTCAAACCCAAAAAAAGCCTTCGCACCTCCCCGTCACTGATACCCCTGAGTACCCCCCTGGGATTTTGAGCTTCACACATCCCACACGTCTTGAATGCTCGAGTCATCATAAGTAGAGGAGCGATTAAGTACTAATCGGTTTGCTCTTGGGTCCCAATGATTGTGTGTACACCTGGTGTATATGAGGGACTGACTTGCATCCTCATGCATATAGTAATGAGGGATATTTAGTCTAAATGTCCCTCATGAATACAATCATGAGGGACATTTAGTCTAAATTTCCCTCATGATTGTATTCATGAGGGACATTTAGTCTAAATTTCCCTCATGATTGTATTCATGAGGGAGATTTAGTCTAAATTTCCCTCATTACTATGCATGAGCGATGCTTGACTTAGAGCTTTCGCGAGGGATGTTCGATGTTAAATGTCCCTCGTGGAACAATGAAAACCGAGGTGATCATGGTATTACAAACTAATACCATGGCTTCTTCGGGATATTAGTGATTACATGTCCCTCAGCCTCGGGAAGTTTAGTAAAAGTCCCTCGCCCGGAGGCTCGGGACTTCCACTAAACTTCCCTCGGCTTCGGGGACATTTAATCACTAATATCACTCAGTGCCATGGTATTACTTATAATAAATGCATGTATTTACGAAAAATCTTGAAATACGGAGGGATGGTGATTTTAAGTAACATACATTTAGTGTAAATATGCAAATTAAACGGTCTTCACAGATAATGAGCTTGGGCTCCCTGTGAATACATACGAGAGGATTAGTGTGATATAATAGTACTGAATAGTTCATTAAAAATGTGGAAATTGCAGCCAGGATTCATAATTATAATAATAAAAGTGATTGACTCTGGCTTAAACTGTGTGAAATTAATATAGACGTTTCGGTCCACATCTCGGACCTTCTTCAGTGTGAAAAAACGTTAGTGTTGCACGCGCTTAATTAAATTAGCGGTTTGCGCGCGCTTTTTTTGTTGTTTTTGTTTAGAATTTACAAGTGTCCTATAAATATTCGGTATTTGACTGAAGAAGGCCCGAGATGTGGACCGAAACGTCTGTATTAATTTTACACAGTTTAAGCCAGAGTCAATCACTTTTATTATTATGAATAGTTCATTGTATAAATCTGAGTGGCTTGTTGATCACTCGCCCGTATCTCGATCGGGCTGGAACAATATCTTAGCTAGCTAAGCTATTTATTATATTCTTTTCATCTCAATCAGATAATGACTACAATTCTAGTTGAAACGTCTACCTGGTTCAAACAATGATTAAACAATATCATAAGTAATTTACAATATTCGTGACAATGTTGTATGTAGTAGATACAATATGAGCGGCCGTGTTGTATGAGATGAAATGAGGGAAATACAATAGAAATCATAAGCGTAGCAGACATTTGTAAATCGGATACAGAATCGTCACGACCTCACTGATTTGCATTCAACTTTAACTTGGATTTTCTTGGCCAAACTGTTTCCTATCATCCAAATTATAGTAAAACATCCACTTATACATCGTTGGGTTCGATAAGTCAGATACAATATTCGCGTCCGATCCGATCCGCTCATATTGTATCTATTACTAATAAGCTGTATACATTGCCACTCATATTGTAAATACTACATAGAACTCTGCTTCGCCTCGTATCTATATCCACCGATACAACACGGCCTCTGATCTCGTTTTATAAACTTCACATAGAAACCTTGTAACATATGCATTCGTCTATGCATTGATTCAGATCGCTTAAGTCATTCTCTTGGCATAAAGGAGAGCATAAAATGGTTAAATCCTCAATGGTTTTAGCAACTTCTTCGGGATGCTTTTCCTTAGCTTCGCTTACAGATTTCGTTGCTGATCTCTTTTCGAAGCCTGTGGATTGACTGACAGCGGTAACCCATGGCTTTAGCCAGCCTGTCCAACCATCCATCATTCCTGCTTGCCATGTTGTCATATGAGGCTCATAAGAGATGCCCACAGCTTCACAGTACTTCTTCATCATTCCATCAGGATCGTCAAGAAGGTCATCTGCGTCGATCACCACGGGATTGGGGTCCAAGTGCTCTGTCACAAACGTATAGAATTCGTATAGCTGACGAACACCCGCTTCTTCAGGGTCGAAGGAATCCCAACCCGTTTCGTTGGGAAGAGTAGACAATCGGTATAACGAAGGAATGGACTTGGCAGGATCTCGAATCAGAAACGTATGCCTGACACCTTGGAATTCTTTGCTTAGAAACATGTCGAACTTGTTCCTGACGTGTTTTGCCATGTTTTTTGTAAGACAAGATCTATTCCATCGTATTCTTGCAGAAGTAGTTTCGTGCTATTGTTGTAGGTTTTCTCGGGGTCTATTGGTGTGGATTTGAACCTTGTACTTTGTCTTTCTGGGCCAATGTAAAAAGGAACTGAATACGGTTGAGTGAAGACCTTGGTTTTGCTAAGTGTTCTTATTGAGCGTTCAAATGCTGTAGAGACACTCCTGGGCGCTGTCCACAGCAGAACTGTTTTGTGAACCATAGTGTAACACATGCATAAAAATACAACGTTGGGGTGAGTAGTTTACAACTATCTCAGAGAGTGTGATCTTCACAACCTTGCATTCGGCTCAAGCTAGCTGTAAATCAGATGAATGAATGGGCCGTAACCAGAGACTCGCTTGGCCACGTTTTACACACTACCGAACATCGACATTTCATGCTTATGCACAGTGACTTTGCATTTATGTCGGCAGACCTAATCATTCCGCAATACACGTGGCTCCTCATCGCTACTTACACTGATTCTTTCAGAATTTAAATAAACAAGACGCTCTACTAGCGTGAACTTAGGCTTCTTAATAAAGCTGTTTTGATAGATTTTAAATGTGAAACCTAATAGCTTGTATCATCATACAGAAGTAGTTTTAGCCTACATGTATTACTTGCAGAATTTAAGTCACTCGTTGCGTGACTCAGTAGAACATGCATACGTAATTAGATTCAACACTCACACTCCTAGCTGACAGCTGCATGGCGAAGCACATTTCGATTACCTTGCAAGAAACGATTTCACAAACTCAATAAAATTACGATCGAGTTCTTACTAAGCCACAGACATCTGTTAGAAATACACTTTCAGACAGAATTGCAAGGCCAAAAAGTATTCTCTAGGATATTTGCATCCTTACTAAGCAGTATTAATGAACGACTCGACTGGCTCGAGCAAGGGAGCACGGCAAAATCCTTTTTGAATGCTGCTGGTGATTTGATTTATCGTTACGTACGTCTGCCATCTTGAATTTCGTTGATAAGCTGCTGACCACAACTTCTGTATACTCAAAAATTGGAACGATACAGAGAATATTAGCATGCGCATGCGCTATGGTGACCATGCAGATTTGGCGTAGAAACACGACCAAAAAGAATAACCGTCTGTAATCTTAAACTTGGGCATTCCACAGGAAGCCCAAGTAATAATAATACTAAAATAAGCCTCGTCACCCCTTGTTAAAGAGTCAAAAGAGTGCATACACTCATTTCGATAAAGGTAGTCACCCGTAAAGCTTCGAAGGTGAGACCGATGAGGATCCTAGGTGATATGCACTAATTAATACCACGAGTGCGTATGCAAACTCCCAGTTTAATTATTCTGATGTCACTGAACTAACTACCACACTTCAGTATTACAGGCTTTCTATCTGAGGAGCGTAGCGCGTACGTAATTTAACAAAACTTTGGCCAATTTTAATTAAAACGACATATACTAACAGCTCCGTGCTGCGGGGAATTCCCCTAAAAGAACTCGTTAACTCAGGAAAGTAGAACAGAGCACCTACCTAGAACTGTCGTCCTGTTATGTGTTATGATACTCACCTGACTACAAATGCTTAAATCAACGTACTCGAACAGACTCGAATCAGTTTCATTTTTGCACACCTACTGCGCGTGCGTATTCGTACTTATTGACAATTTAAATTGTACACAGTTTGTGTAGATTTGTTTTTATTTTATTTTATTGGTGCATGTGGATTACAAATAATAAGGGGTGTCGAATGGTCCCCGAAAAAAGTCCGAGTCTCGCAAATAAGATTTCGGTCTCGTTTTTTCGCAAAAAGCCGTTTCCGAGTCTCGAATTTGGAAAACAAAGGAAATCGGTGAAAAAGCGTCTCGGGCTCGAAGAAATATGCCTTGTCGTGGAATCTCGCAAATTAGTCTCGCCTTGACCATTCGATACCCCCTAATAATACATAAACAATATAATTATAACTAAATAATATAATGGAACTAAATCAATGATGCAGGGGAACGGTCGCCTATAGTCTCCCTCGCATCCGTCTTTAGTTCCGTCATCTATAGTTATCCAAAAGCTGCATTCACAAAGATTAAAGGATAGGTTGCCATAATAGCTTCAGACGCATATCATGCATGCTCGAAGTTGATTCGCTTATCTATTTATTTATGCCCATTTAGTAAGGATCTTGTTGTATATCAAGTGTCTGACGGCCATCTTGGATTCTGGAAGGTCCTGCTGGGTTTCTTTAATACGAGCCACTGAAGTATGAAAGAAAATGTGAGTTACATAATTGTATACTTATCCAACATTTTCCCGATATTGAACATGAACAAATAACTGTTTAGTTATCGAAGTAAATGCTCTTATTTTAATTCAAGCGCACGGTATCCATATCCTTCAATTTGATTGGTTCGCTGCGCGGGCCGTATTTTCCTATCTCTGCCCTAGGTCCATGGTATCCATTTTGTAAGTGCTGAATCAGTCAATGTTGTTGAGGGAAATAAATAAATAAATAAGTTATTTACCGACTTTAGGTCGGTCCGTATACTGTGCCCACGCTCTTGAAAGTGCTGGCACTTTCAAGACCGAGGGCACATTTTTCCACTATACGGACCCCCCACTCGGTAAATAACCTATATATATCCATGAAAATATGTTTTGCAAAATTTTACAATGGAGAGTGGGATATTGTAATTTATAGAAACCAACTAGCATACTATCACGAATCCTGCAATCTGATTGGCTAACTCACTATCTTACTAATAAATTAGAGCAGATTTCGTATGACTGTGAAACACTTACGGCATGGCAGTGCCGTGCCGTTACCGTGATGCTTTAGGATTTCGAATGAATCCGTGCCGTGTCGTACCCTGCGCCGTGGTTTTCACAATCATAAGAAATCTGCTCTATATATAACGGCGAAACTAATATATCCGTCAAAAACTTATTTCCCTGTTCGCGCGGGACTGGGTTCTAGTATTTTGAGGACCATTTCAGAGGACTTAGTTTGCCTTTATTCTCTCTCATGGGTCTACTACTCATGTAAATCTGACTTACATACCACAGATGAGGAACTCATTTTCTATTAATTCATTTTTGTGAGAACCATTCGTATCGTTTGTGAACAAAACAGATCTGCAAGACTTGGCAGGATTTCTTCGGAAATCAAAAGTAGAAAAATGCGCACATTTTTCTGAATGTAGATACCTTTGTTGCGCATGCTCCACTTGATATAGAGTATCAACGACACAGTGCAACGACAAAGGCGAGGCCAACTACCATGGTTATACGCAAAGCTAAAACTGTGGTACCTCAGAAATAAAACATGCCAAAACGTTATAATTAAAAACAATATTGAAAGGAGTGAATGATTCAATGTACAGAATTCTTGGTTTTCAATCAATCCCTTGAGAATCAAGAGATAAAGATACGGCGGCCATGTTGGTTGAACAAACAATAGACACTAATGAGCAATCATTTGTTGAAGTTCAACCAAGATGGCCGCCGTGACGTGCATGGCAAACCAGCAATTGATTTCGTTTTACTTACCATCATTTGTTGTCACTTTTTCTTTAGTAGTCGGCATGGTTGTGCTGGAGATAGTAGTTGATAGGTTGCCCATGGAAGCTGTGGAACAACATGCATATTTGTTTGATATTCTGTAATGAAGTATGTACCTTGGGTATTGTTAATAAACAGAATTGATTTCGTTTTACTTACAATCATTTGTCACTTTTGCTTTAGTAGTCGGCATGGTTGTGCTAAAGCTAGTAGTTGATAGGTTGCCCATGGAAGCTGTGGACCAAAATATTTGTTTGATATTCTGTAATGAAGTATGTACCTTGGGTAAAGAGAATTGATTTCGTTTTACTTACAATCATTTGTCACTCTTGCTTTAGTAGTCGGCATGGTTGTGCTAAAGCTAGTAGTTGATAGGTTGCCCATGGAAGCTGTGGACCAAAATATTTGTTTGATATTCTGCAATGAAGTATACATGTATCTTGGGTAAACAGAATTGAATTCGTTTTACTTACAATCATTTGTCACTCTTGCTTTAGTAGTCGGCATGGTTGTGCTAAAGCTAGTAGTTGATAGGTTGCCCATGGAAGCTGTGGACCAAAATATTTGTTTGATATTCTGCAATGAAGTATACATGTATCTTGGGTAAACAGAATTGAATTCGTTTTACTTACAATCATTTGTCACTCTTGCTTTAGTAGTCGGCATGTTTGTGCTAGAGATAGTAGTTGATAGGTTGCCCATGGAAGCTGTGGACCAAAATATTTGTTTGATATTCTGCAATGAAGTATGAACCTTGGGTAAACAGAATTGAATTCGTTTTACTTACAATCATTTGTCACTCTTGCTTTAGTAGTCGGCATGGTTGTGCTAAAGCTAGCGCTAGTAGCTGTGGACCAAATCAAAATATTTGTTTGATATTCTGCAATGAAGTATATGTACCTTGAGTATTTTGATTATAAAAATAACTGACATGTACACGTTGTAGTGGATAAAGCACCGATCTAAAACAATGAAGGATGCTGGCAGTATTCATTGTGGTTCTGAAATATTTGTATTAACAATTGTTCGGTCTTTGCTTGTTTTTGTTTAGTTTGATTGTATATATATATTAGTTTCTTCGTGCTACTAATATTATCGTTTTTAGTGCACCTATTCAAGCCCCTGTGGGGAGTAGTGGGCAGAGAATGTCATTTAATTAGCCATTTCAAAAACGAGTGGGAACGAGGGAACGAGTTTTTAGAATTAATCTAATTAAGAAGTGAATCAGAATTAGTAAGTTTACAAAGTTTCAATAGGTGTAGTTAGATATTGAACGAGTAACAGCTTTCCAAACATCTCAAAATTTACAAAGAAATTTATGTTACAGGGGACAAGCGTCCCATATAACCATACATTTCTTTGTAATTTTTGCAGTTTTTGAATGTCTGCAGTTCAGTTGCTGCTTGTCCAAACCCTATCAAACTCCTGAAACTTACTAATTTTGATATGCTATTTCTTGTGATGGGGTTCATTTTTTTAATTAGATTAATTCTAAAAACTAGTTCCCAGTCCTCCACTCGTTTTTGAAATGGCTAATATTGACAATGGGGATTTGGACATTATATGTTCATCAAAGTAAATGTACCAATGTTGTGGTCAGTTCCTGAGGAGTGTACCTTTAATATTGTTTTAAGGAAATGTCAAAATCCCCGTCCCTTGACTGCCCTCCCCATCAGCGACACATTGATGGGTACATAAAAAGTTGAAGAGAGCTTCGTTTTACTGGCACGTGTTTTCTTATGATTTATTCGGTCTCAACTAAAATCAAATAAAACACAACTTTCCACCATTATATCTGCTAAACATCATAACCTTTATCACGTACGCGCTCACCTAGTCTATACTTGAATATTTTATTGGTATATACAAAGACAAGGACACGGTTGTACAGAAGGTCGACAGCGCTATCCACCGACTAAATACTTATCCTGTGAATAACTTTATTCCAAACAGCATCAACTTATCAAATTTTCGTACAACCGGGGCCAGCTCTTTAGTTTTGGTAGAGGCGGTTATTTGGATGGAGGGCATTAATTAATACAGAAGAGCGCTTACCACAAAATTACTCCTTTCAGGTGGCACTTCATTCCAGCTAATTAACAATTATTCTCAGAAGTGGATGTGAGTAGTGGTGGATATTTATCGAGCGGCGAATTATAGGCGCGCAGAAGAAGGTGACAGGTGACTCACCGACACTGAGGGGAATAATTGTTTTAGTATATACCACACAAGTGAATAGCCAGCCAAATATATATAATTTATTTTGAAGAAGAAAGAGACACCCTCGCGAAATGCGACGCCATCTTGTTTTGCTCGGAGGTGAATAGCCAAGCTAGGCTATTCCGAGATTGAGTAGCCAATCAGAGCGCGCGCGAAAAATACTACTATGGCATACTCTACATAATAGAGATTAAGAGCTAGGCGCTTATTTGAAACCTGGCCCTAAATTAAATAGACCATTTACGGTACATAATTACGGTACATCTTATTGGAATTGCAAATGATTTTTGTACTTTAAATGTGGCATTCTTAATTTTGATGAACTTTTTACTGAGGTAAAGGATTTACACTTACGGCCTGTAGGACTGACAAAAGAAGAATTAACATCTTGACCAGCAAATTTGCCAGTTTCAATTGCTGTTCTTAAGGGTTTTCTAGGATCCGCTGTTCCAGAGGGATAATTAAGCGTCACCAATGCTATAACACTCCCCTTCCTTAAAGATAAAGAGCAAATACAAATTTAGCTTGATATGCACCCAGAGAAGAAGGGTCGAGGAGGATTCTAGTCTGATCTATAGCTCTATACATCGATTCCGAACATGGCGACCAATTTGAATAACCATTGTTCTTGACTGACTAGCCTTTCATACAGGTGAGAACGCTTTTGTGTTTCCACATGAACACGAGGCCAGTCAGTCAAAGAACAATGGTTATTCAAATTGGTTGCCATGTTCGGAATCGGTGTATAGAAACCTGCTGATCATTATTCAAAAAAGGGAGCTACGGCAAATGTCACGCCAATCCTAATTAAAATAGGTTCGCATGCAATTTTGTAAGGCCTTTCCAATATGGCGGACTGCATGCAGGAGGAGAAGGAATATCGGTACTCAAGGGAAAATATTACAATTAAAATCCACTTCTGGGACCTACACTTTGTACTGTAATTGTATTAATTTTATGGTAATGCTACAAAATGTCAATGTTATGAAGTCAATTTTTTCAGAAATCATTTGAAATGATCACATTGTGATCGTGAACAAACAAACAAACGTCTTTTGTTCGACATTTCAGCGAGTCAATGAAGCCTGTGATAAAGCTCATTGTAACTTCAGAATACCGCGCAACTAGTCGATCAAGCTCTTACAGCGGCACTCTTTGAAAACGACGCAAAATAAAATAATAATAATAATATTTATAAAGCGCAATTTTAACATATGGGTATGATCAAATGCGCATTATTCATACATAAATATAAATATATGAAAACTAAATTACAAAGAGTATAGTTTATAGATAAAATACAAATATGACATACAGTATAACAATATGTTCTATTGTTATTCATATATAGATGCGGGCTATTCTGAAGTTTAGCTATATACAAATTTACCTGAAACCTGTCACTACACAGGAATAAATCTTTGGATCTGACTTTTTGACGTAGAGGAGCAGACACTGAAATGATTCAAATAAACTGTATTATAGACAAAGTATATGTATTATAGACATGATAATTGACTAAAGTATTATAGATATGATAATTGACTAAAGTATTATAGATATGATAATTGACTAAAGTATTATAGACATGATAATTGACTAAAGTATTATAGACATGATAATTGACTAAAGTATTATAGACATGATAATTGACTAAAGTATTATAGATATGATAATTGACTAAAGTATTGTAATGATTTCGTTTAATGTCGAGTTAAACACTGAGGATCACTAAGTACACGTTACTTCTATGTTTTGCAATCACGTCTGACCCGAACACATGTGTCTAAATATATCTATCGATATCATGTTACAAGTGATTATCATACAAGTCACACAATCATCACATCATCCTCTCCTATAAAAAGAGGGGAATGTCCCAGTTCATTTATAATAAATGGTAAATGGCTAAAAACATTAACTATTCAAAGTTCAAATCAGTTTGCTTAAGTGTCTCTTCGTGGCACTACTAACTGCTTTCTTAGGCGTCTTGCCTAGCTTCGCCAGTAGTCTTGGTTTGAGTCTTTTCAGTCTAAGGAGTCTCTGGCCCTCCTGTTGCTGTCTTCCCTCAATATCTGTAATTCGCTCCACCATCTTATCCATAACCTGCCGTATCTCCAGGGAATTGACCACCCAATCACCGTACATGTCTGGTAGTTTCCTGGAACGTTGTGGACGAGGTGACGAAGACCTATATTCTGTTTCGTCTGACGTATCGCCAACGGTGTGTTCAATGGGTTGGTGTTGTACAACATCGCCGACCTGCTCGTCAGGTACAAACTCGACTTGTTGATGCAAGGGTGACTCTGTTGGACAATGCTGTGAAGACTGTGGAAATATTCCGTCTGATTCTGTTGGGATCTCGAAGGTGTCAGACTCCTTGTTCCCTGGCAGGTCCTGATCCAATGCATCACAGTCGTTTTCATTTTCCATGTCATCCTCCGGGGAATCGTTCTGTGGCTCCTTAACGGCGTCTTGCAACTGTTCACCCTTTCGTTGATACAACTTTTAAAAGATTGTTAAAGTGCACGATTTTAGCGCGTCCCGGTCGCTCGCCAACCTTAGTTATCCTGTATGTGACGTCGGTCGTCGGTCGGTTGTTCCAGAACCACGTACGGACCTTTCCAGTTACGGTGGAATTTAGAAGCCTCTCCGACTTTAAGTTGGGGGTTGAATAGGAACACTTGATCGCCTGGTTCATATTTGGTCTGTGTGACTCCCTTGTCAAAATACTCTTTCTGTCTTCTCTGCGCTGCGCTTAGATGTGTCCTCACCGCTTGGTATGCATTTGTCAATGTCGACTTCAAGTTGGTATCGTGTTCTCCGTAGTTGGAACTCTGAGATGTTGTTGGCGTCTCTCCCATCATCACGTCCAAAGGTACCCGCATTTCTCTCCCAAACAATAGGCTGTACGGAGTGTACTGTGTGGAAGTGTGGATACTGCTACGGAAGGCCATCATGCATGGTCCTAAGTGTTGGTCCCAAGTCTCGGGGTCATCCTCAATGCGCGGCTTCAGCAGACTTTTAACCGAGCGATTAAAGTTCTCCACCTGACCGTTACCCGCGGGATGGTACGCTGTAGTACGCGTCTTTTTGATGTGCTGCATCTGGCACACTTCGCTGAACACGTTGGACTCAAAGTTTCGGCCTTGGTCTGAATGGATACTGTCAGGAGCACCATACCTTAATATCCAATTGTTCACAAGTGCTTTGGTACATGTTGTAGCCCTTTGGTTTGGTAGGGGATAGGCCTCTGCCCACTTGGTGAAGGAACACTGGGCGGTAAGGATGTACTTGTTGCCCCTCTTGCTTCTCGGTAGAGGACCAATAATATCAATGTGTACGCGCTGGAAGGGGTATCCTGATGCAATAGGCTGCAGGGGGGCCTTCGACTTCCTTGGTGGCGACTTGCACTGTCCACATGTGAGGCATTTCGAGCAGTAGTCATGGACAGTGCCTGGCAGTTCAGGGCGCCAGAACCGAGCTTGCATTTTCTTCAGCGTCTTGAAGCGATCCATATGACCTCCCTCAAGACCGTCGTGAACTCTCTTCAATGCTGGTTCGACAAGAGAGGCAGGCAGAACCACCCGGGCTGTATGATGTTTCTTGTTGGCCGTTGGAAGAAGATACAACACACCATCTTTAATCTGGAGGAATTCAAACTTGGCCCAGGTGGCTCTTGTTACTTTACTCATTCCTTGGAGTTCACTTTGGCCTGGTTTAGTAGAGCCAGTCTGCAGTCGCGATAGGACACAGCTGATGTCTGGATCTGCAAGTTGGGCCGCTGACAACTCCTGTGTTGACCAAGAGACATTCGTACTGGGCATACTTGATGGGGCATGCAGGAGTAGCATTAGAAGGAGTAACGACGCTCAATACTTCTCTGTCACACGTCGGGCAGTCACCATGTTTGCGTCGCGGTCTCCTTGATAGTGCATCAGCGTTGCCATGGTTTCTACCCGGTCTGTGACTGACTTCAAAATCGTACTCTTGCAGCCGTTCCAGCCATCGTGCAACCTGACCAGCAGGTTCTTTAAAAGACAGTAGCCACTTGAGAGCGTGGTGATCCGTTCGAACACTGAACTTCCGTCCCAGGAGGTAGTACCTAAAGTGGTCGATGAAGTCCACAAGTGCCAACATCTCCAGGCGGGTGACGCAGTAGTTTTTCTCTGCCGGCTGAAGAGATCGACTGCCATACGCTACAACTCGTTCAGACCCATCAGCTTGTACTTGTGACAACACAGCACCAATTCCGTGCTCCGTGCTGGCATCAGTGTCTAAGATGAACTGGCTTCCCCCTGGGTCGAAGTTGGGATAGGCAAGTACGGGTGGTTCCACGAGGCGTTGTTTGAGCTTAGAAAATGCACTTTCTTGATCGGGACCCCACTCGTACTTAGCCTTGGCCTGAGTTAGGCGGAAGAGAGGCGCTGCTAGCTGTGCAAATCCTGCGACGAACCGCCGGTAGTACGATGCGAGTCCGAGGAAACTACGTAACTCTGTCACGTTGCTTGGAACAGGCCAATCACGTACGGCGGAAGTCTTTTGAGGATCTGTGTGCACTCCCTCCGCTGACACAACATGGCCCAAGAAGCGAGCTGAACGTTGAAGAAAGGAACACTTCTTGGGCTTTAGCTTGAGATTTGCCATTCTTAGACGATCCATAACGGACTGAAGACGGACCACATGCTCCTCGTAATCTTTAGACCACACCACAATATCATCCAAATAAACTAAACATTCCTTCCATGTTAAACCTTTCAAGACCAAGTTCATTAACCGCTGAAATGTTCCAGGACCGTTTGTGACGCCAAATGGCATACAGGTCCACTGAAACTGTCCCCTGTGAGTCACGAATGCGGTTTTTACTCTATCCTCATTCGCGACGGGAACTTGCCAGTATCCAGAGGCGAGATCAAGACAAGTGAACCATTGCGCCCCACGAAGAGATTCTAGAATGTCATCAGTACGCGGTAGGGGATGGGCGTCCTTGACAGTGACGGCGTTGAGCTTTCTGTAGTCTATGCAAAGGCGGTAGGACCCATCACTTTTCTTGGCGAGGACAACAGGGCTGCTCCAAGGACTGTTTGATGGTTCAATCCTACCCTGTGTCAGAAGATCGTCGACCTGTTTGTCCACCTCATCTCTCTTGAATGGGGGTAAACGACGTGGCGCTTGCTTGATGGGCGTTGCTGAGCGAGTGTCTATGGTGTGCTCCATAAGATGTGTCCTCCCCAGAGTTCCATCTTTCAAGGCAAAGACATCAGCGTTTCGACCGAGAAATTCCTTGAATGACTTTTCTTGCGTCTCTGAAAGTCGAGAGAAATCAACTGCTATCTCCTCTATCCAGTTGTCTGGTACCGTTCCGGCGGCCATGACGTCACCAAACTGAGATGCATGTAGTTGCTTGTCACGTGAATCGTTCTCTACAGCGTTAACTTCAAACAGATTCACTGACCCTTCATCCCGGTGAAGAGGCAGGAATTCCCTATGGGTTGTCCCTTTCCGATAGTCACGGGTTTATCGCCAAAGTTAGCGAGACGTACGGCAACATTATTATTCCCAGGAACAACTAATCCTCTTGCCATTCCGATGCCTTTCAGTTTTCCAGATGTTATCCATGTCCCTTCGGTGATCCCTGGTGAACCCACATTCCTTTCATAGCCAGCCTCAAGTCGTGCTTCGGTAACAATTTGTGTTCCGGGGTCTAGACGGATTTTTCCAACCATTATCAGTCTACAGACACAAGGTGGTGACTTCTGATAATGAATTGGAATTTCCTCCCCAGAGAACACAAATGTACCGATGTCATACCGGATCTGACAGTTTTTATCTTTGAAGAAATCTGATCCAAGGATGCACTGATGTGAAATGTCCTTAACAACTAACATGTTTACTTGGAGTGTTATATGTCCCAGACGTATCGAAACCGTTGTTTGTCCCTGTACAACTAAAGGCTCGCCGTTCGCTGTCTGTAGTGTAGCATTTTGTGTCACAAGTTCTTTTTGTTTGCTATGACAAGCATTGATCCAAAATTCCTCGTTTATGATACTTGTCGTCGCGCCAGTATCCAAAAGAATAGACGTTTGTTTATCATCAATACATCCAGACACATAAATTCCATTCCCAGTCAGTGTGTAAAGGCCATGACTTTGCTTGTTAACTGTCGATGTGTTCACAGGGGCTGTATCCTTTAATGCTGAGGCTGGCTGCCCCATGCCGGCCTCAGTTGCTCGTTTCCCGGTTTCTGTGGACAATTTCGTGCAAAATGTCCTGTTTGTTGACACGCGTAGCAAGTAGACTGTGAGGGGTCACGCCCCCTTGTTCCTCGGCTTCGTGAATAATTGACTTGTTGGGTCGCACTTTCAAGCTTTTCCAGGCGTTCACTCATCTTCAGCAACAAATCTTTCATTTCTTTCATTTCTTTCATCTCCGTTTCTTGTTTATCCATGACGTTGACTTCGGCTCTGATGTTCGTGGCTTTCGACGTGCCTCGAGAAGCCAAACGCGCGCTCTCGAGCTGGTGGACGAGGCGAACAGCATCAGACAGGGTTTCAGGTTGCCTAATGAATAACTGCTCCCGGATTCCGTCGCTACAACGAACGCCTTCGACGAATCTATCCTTTGCTAACTCTTGTTTGAACTCTAGTTCTGCCGTCGGATATGCATTTTCTGCAAGTTCAATCAAAGAGTCGGCGTAAGACTCAATGTCTTCACTCTGGTACTGGATTCGGTTCTTTAACGACAGTTTGTAGTCGGCGGATGTCTTTCCGGAGCCAAAGCGCTTCGTAAGGCTTTTCGCAAACTCGTCGTAAGTCAGCGATTGTGGCAGGCGTAGCAGTTGAACAGCATGATATGCTGGTTGATCCAAGGAGTTTAACAAATATGCTCTTCTGTTCCCTTCGGTGATCTTCATAAGTTCACAGTAATCCGTAAACTGAGCCAGCCATGTTTTAAAATTATGTCCGATTGAATACGGTCTGGGCGACCTTACTGTATTTCTCCTTGCTTCTTGTCCATGAATAGAACCAAGTGACTGGCGAAATGCCTCGGTCATTGCTGTGACTAACTCACCCATTCCATTGTTGATCTGACTACTACTAGCGCTGGTCTCTTGCTTTACACTCTCTACTTTTGCTTCAGCTGGTTTCTTGTCTCCCATGATTGATTAGAACGTTCGTTTAACCGCTGCCACCAGTTGTAATGATTTCGTTTAATGTCGAGTTAAACACTGAGGATCACTAAGTACACGTTACTTCTATGTTTTGCAATCAAGTCTGACCCGAACACATGTGTCTAAATATATCTATCGATATCATGTTACAAGTGATTATCATACAAGTCACACAATCATCACATCATTATAGATATGATAATTGACTAAAGTATTATAGATGTGATAATTGACTAAAGTATTATAGATATGATAATTGACTAAAGTATTATAGACATGATAATTGACTAAAGTATTATAGACATGAGATAATTGACTAAAGTATTATAGACATGATAATTGACTAAAGTATTATAGACATGATAATTGACTAAAGTATTATAGACATGATAATTGACTAAAGTATTATAGATATGATAATTGACTAAAGTATTATAGATGTGATAATTGACTAAAGTATTATATATGTGATAATTGACTAAAGTATTATAGACATGATGAGTTTACCTTTTGGTCGAGGGTCGAGGGTCGAGGGTACCAAGTCGAGGGTCGAGGATACCAAGTCGAGGGTCGAGGGTAGCATGTCGAGGGTCCAGAAAATCACGTCGAGGGTTGAAAAATATCAATTTTGAATGTATTTTAGAAAGAAAAGCTCCAATAATAATTCGATCGCTGATTTCACTTCCAGCGATCTGTGCCTTGTCATTTGTCACTTCCTGTCATCTGACGGCGGTGTTCTCGTCACGTCATGGCCATTGCAACATTTAGTCACATAGCGGTTCCTAGCTTTAGAAAACTAGCCGACAATAGCCTGCATTACAGCCGGTTCAAATCCTGTTTATCACCGCGTCCGGTGATAATTTCAAAAAAATAAATAATAATAATTAATTGTACAGAATTCAGCTGCTGAGGGGAGACATTTTTTTTTAATGATTCGTGTTCGAGTCCCTTCAGCTTTTTTTTAAAATAGTAGATTTCAATGGCTTGAAATTGAAACCTGAGTTCGCAAAATTATGACCGATTGTGAAATGGGAAATACTATACATCTTCTGATGACCGTTCTTCTACGAGTTCTTCTTGCAGCGAGTAGACATTGATTTCACGTTAGCAAAACAATCTATTTTAATCCAGTGGAAAATCTCTCATAAATTTTCAAAACGTTTACATACGATAACAGGATAACCTTCAATTATCTATGGTAAGTACTTTTTCTCAATATTTGAATTCAGTACCTATTGTATTTTGTAAGCACATGTTATTCGAACATATATTTACAATATGATCCTGTATTTTGATGTGGTAGATGGCAACTGACAAGCGACTTGCATGTTTAATGGAGGCAAGTAGGGTAGGTTTGACACTAGTGGAAGATCCCATAGGTTCGAGAAACCAGTGTTTATATCGATGTGTAGGAAAATTTCTGGGTCTGCAGGCTAACGACGTGGTCGATATGGTGGAGGGATTCATGATTCCAAACCAAATAGTGGAGAACGTAAACGAGGTATAGTGTTCTACTGAATTTAAAAGAACATATATAATTACCAGTTTCACAGTTGTTTTGTTCATTTTGCTAAATAGAATGGGTTAATTATCTATATTTTATTTTATTTTATTTATTTTATTATATTTGCCATAACAAATATTAACAAACTGAAAAATACAAACGGGACAGAAAAGAAGGAAAAATAGAAAGGAAAACCCCTAACACATATTAGCTGTTCTCCTTCATACATTTAATATGCAGCTTTCCATTTGCTAGGATGGTCCTGTCGAGAAGCAAGACCTGTTCTTGTTTCTAGCTAATACTGATTTTCCGTCTCTTCGAGAACGGCCAAATTCGTGGAAAACATCAGTGTTGGCGTTGAGGAACGAAATGGCAAATCATGTTGTTGTAAGATCAACAGCATCACTCTTTTCTCTTAATTTGAACAACATCGACTGGAGAGGTGTAAGTTAGCGTTTATTATTATATGGCTAATTATATAATTCCCTGTATTCTGATTGGTCGACGCGCGGTCTGTATTTTTCCCATCTAAGCACATGGTCCGAAATATTTCAAAATATCAGGAACAGATAAAAAAAACCTACAAAAAAATATTAAAGAATTAAAAAAACATTTCCTCAAGACCTCCTCAAGCATGGTAAGGCCTGGGTCAGGACTTAAAAACGAAAATTAGTTTTTTTGACGTTAAAACGTGGAGACTTGCCGTTATTAGATGAAACTTGGCACAATGTTAGAAGAGTCATGTTAGAAAGTACTAGGGCAATTAAACTTAACTTCATTTAAAAAAATGAGGTTAAGTTTAATTGCCCTAGTACTTTCTAACATGACTCTTCTAACATTGTGCCAAGTTTCATCTAATTACGGCAAGTCTAAGGGTTAGAGTGATCACGTGATGTCATTAATTATTATACAAAATTCGTTTTATTCTCCGGCGACGAGTTTTAATCACAAAGACAATACGATGTGCCTAACGTACTTCAATTACCGAGTACTACGAACATCTGCCCAGCTGACAGGACTTCCTTCAAGATTTAAGCGGATATTTGCTAAAACAGGTCACGTGACCTGAAATTTTAAACAATTCCCCTTAATACTCTTTAACCGACAGCAAAGCTACAATTATCTACCCAGTATGTTATTTAGCTCTATGAAATGCATTGATTTTGATATTAATTTTTTTGCCACTTACAAAACTCGATACCGGATCCACGAATTAGTGTTTTTCTCGAATATGACGTCATAGATCACGTGACCACCACAAAAAAGCAAACCAAAATTTTAAGGATGTGAAAACTAACAAAACATGAAAATTTTACTTGAAAATGTATTTCCATCAGTCAAGCATTTATTAATTTTGTTCTCAAGGTCAAACAAGGTCAAACCCAGGCCTTTTAAAACAGGCTTGAGTCGGTCTGATATATTTCTGTACAGACCATGCGCTCGGTTAATAAACAGCTATTCATTACTGGCTTTTATATAATTACATTTACATTGTATTTAGTTGCTTTCACCAGTAAGTCATTTTTGTTACTGCTTGGTATTTCTACCTATCAGAGACTAACTGTAACAAAGCCGTTCAACATGCAAAATGGGTCTGACATATACCTAGCATACACTGGGGACCATTACATGATATTAACGAAGACCGAGGAGAGAATGGAAAATGTCCAGTCATCTAAAAAGACTGGCTCAGGTATACTTTTAATAGCGCTGAAAGAGCACCATGGATATTATTAATTTTTCAAAACAGTTATCCAGGCTCGATTAAAGTTTGGACATCCCCAGACAATAATAATAATTATCTTCCGATAAACTATATTAATATGATTTTTTTGCTTAAATCCTAAGTGAAGTAACATAACGTTTATGTACGTACGTACAATATGTTTATTATTGTAATTTTAAATTATAGCTTCTGAAAGACACAAAGGGGCAAGGGCGTTTCACCACAGTGGTCCGGAAGAGTTCAATCCTGGTGTAAGCGTTTTTAAAGGACGAGTGCTCAAGGTGCGTTTATTTTTGAAGAAGTTATAAGATTAGCGTGCTACACAAATTAACGCATAAATGAAATGAAATAATGAAAATAACCAAATAAATTTTAAAAATATGAAAAAAAATCATTAAAACTACTGGTACAAGGTACCGCTAATATCTCTAGATATATAAGTTATCAGATAATTATAACACTTTTTTCGGTCAACACCTGACACTGTGTTTTACTTCAGCTTGACGAACCAATTGCCATAAGTTCTGATGAAGATGAAACTGGACATGATAATAATAAGGTATATTTTAATATTTTAATAGGTAATTTAATTTTACAATTATATATAATGGTGAACCACGTTTTCTATCTTTGGTTATAAATTTTATTTCTTATTATTTTTTAATTGTTATTTCTGTTCATTACCAAGTATCCTCTCCTTGTGTTTTTATTTTCATGAAACTAGACCGCTGTAAATGCTACATACATCAGCAGTGACTCTGATGACAATAACCGGAATTCGAAACAACCTAGAAAAAGAAAGAAGGCAAAAACCTACGAACCAATAGTAAGTTTGTTTTATGTATATTTTTAACTTTCTTATTTTTCTTATGTTATTGCCTATCCATTCGTTCACTTGCTCGATCGCTATTACATCAATTCGATACCAGCTCTCGGTTATTAGTTAATTTTATACTGATGTTTCGTTTGTCTGCTTATAGAAAGATGAATTAATGGATGAGCTGGTAACGTCCATAAACAATTTAAGTTCAGCAGAGAATACCCCTGTGAAGAAACGTAGTAAGCGAGAAGCAAGGTAAGCGCATCAACTGATTTATTTCCGTGGGGGTAGGGGGAAGGGTTTCTTTTTGGGAGGAATTTCATTATTTGGGATACCTGTGTTAGCGAAAAATTAATACATATTCCCTCCCGACCCTCCCCTCCCCTCCCACTGTTGAACAGGGGAGGGGCAGGAGGGAATATTTAGTTTGTTTGTCGGTCGGTTTTGTAATTCATTTCAGGTTTTGGGAATTCATTTCAGGTTTTGGGAAGTTAAAGGAATGACAAAATTGCGAAATTAAGTACGCTTTTCTTCACTTTTTCCCGAAATCGCGAAAATTAGTACTCGCGAAATACGGCTCCCGAATTTTCGCGAAATTAAGTATGCGCGAAAATTAGTAAGAGAAAGGTAGATAAAATACTAATGCACATGTTGTATCATTTTGTTGATAGTATCGAAGTCACCGAATCTGTCTGCAGAAGAGTATTTGACACCGATTCCGATGAAAAATTATGTCGTCCCACTTTCAGGTATGAATAAAACATTTTATACATCAGGCAGAATGCCTATTGTTTCATGGACATCGCTACTAACCTAATTATCACCGACGGTCAGTGAATATTCATGCATGAACTAGCAGCAGATCTCTGATTGGTTCGTGTCGTTCACTCGAGGGAATAAGGATATCATTAGTATGCTGTCAATCAAGCATGGATAAGCTTTTGGGAATAGAATTCCTTCTACAAATCTGTCAATCAAAATATACGACTCTTCAACGAATATACCACAGGTAGCCCAAGGTATCTATGAGAGGCTTGTTATCGAGCTGTATACACCTATTCCAAAAATCGTTTTCCGGGCCGAAAGCAACAAGCAACAAGCTGACGACCGCAAAGGACTTTGGGACTTTCTCCTTATTCATTTATTCATCCGTAGACATTTTGACAACATGCATTTTCAAATTGCCGAATAGTTCCAAATGATTGCTATTCAACGCTCGTAGGGATAACTTCTCAAATACCACGGATAAATAAATTAATTAGGAGATTCCCAAAGTCCTTTGCTGTCGTCAGCTTGTTGCTTGTTGCTTTCGGCCCGGACAACGATATTTGGAATAGGTGTATAAGGCTTTGTATGGGACCTTAGGCTCTGGCCGATAACTCCATAAATAATAAAGCCAATGAACTCTAACCTTCCTGTAGTGTTGAAAGCAAAATCGCTAAATCCAATTTAGTAAACTACCGCGAATCACTTGAGAGAACTGGATATGCAATGGTTTTAACACTCCTTGTCTTTTTAGGTTTGTTTTGTTTCCAGAAAATCCAGCCCAGAAAGTGAAAGTGAATTTGAATCACTTTCGGACGATGACATTGGCTTCAGGACCAAAAAACAACGCAAAATATCCATTGGTTCATGGGCCAACGTGGTCAAAGAAAAAGTTGATCGTTTGCCGGTTGGCATTAATGGACTGAAGGTCTTTGAGATAAAAGACTTCAGTACTGGCAGAAATGATTGTCTACAAGATGGCAGGAAGTGGAAAAAAATTGCCCGACCGTTTGGAAAGGCCATAGCCGTGTACGCTTTGCCGACTGCAAAGGGTCCATGCAGTGTTCCAAAGACCGCTGTCCGTACAAAGTGCAATTTGGTGTTACAAATAGAACACAGTTCGAAAGCAGAAAACGTGACGGAACAACTGTGTGTAAAGGATGCGGGGGAGAAGGTGAGTTCGTTGCGTGTGATGCGCGAAGATATTTAAGTTATGAACGCAACCGAGTTACAGTATATCACATTGGTGTCCACACGTGCCCAGTTATTCCTGTGCAGAAAAAGACTGATATTAAAACCATAGAAGAGCTAATAAGAAAACAGCCCAACATAAAGCCCACGGAAGTGCAGTCTGCCTTCGTCCTTTCTGCCTTCCAGCAGCAGATGGACTGGAAAGAAGTAGAGAAAGAAGCCGCTTCAGCCATTAATACAAAGCGCATTTCAAATATTAAAGAAAAACTTAAAAAAGACATCGAACCATTTGGACACAACTTCGAAGCCGTTATTTGCTTCAAAGAATACACAGACAAAAAAGATGCTCTATATGTTTACAAAGTCAATGACAAAAGAGGGAATCCCGATACGCCCTCTTTTGTCTTTAAAACTAGCTCAACAAAAATGAAAATGGCCTTAGATATGGACAAGGATGGTGAACATTTCATGAATACGGAATTTTGTTTTTTTGATGGAAAGAGGAAACGGTGTAAGGGGTTTGTAACCTTAACCGCTAGCACATACCATCCTCTTCTTCGAAAACAAATTCCTTTAGCAGTAATGGAAGTTGAGAGCGAGAACACTGAAAACGTGAAACTGTTCTGGACTTTATTTAACGAAGCTTTACAAAAAGAAACAAACGATCCCTCAAAGATATTTAATCCCATTGGTTGGTGTAGCGACATGGCAGGTGCAATTTTAGCGGGAATATCAACTGTTTTCGGTGATATTGGTCGAATAAAATCCTGCGAATTTCATTTCAAGGATCATCGCAATAAAAAAGCCCAAAGACTGGATTCCCTGGATGCGACAGAGTTTAAAAGTATTTGCGACAGACTTTTAATTAGCACCACTGTCAAAGGCTATGAATCGGCAAAAGCTGACATGGACGAGTTCGTCGGTGAAAGTGAAGATAGGGCGTTCCTGAAAAACTGGGTCGCGTGGTGGCACGACCGGCGTGGATTTATTTTCCGTGCGTTTGCTATACAAGACGCACCGCAAATGAATCAGGCGGAGGTCATCCATGCTGGTTGGACCCACAGAGACCGCAGTAATTTGTCGCTCTTGGATGCATGCCAAGCTGACACGCGAGACTCTTT
Source organism: Actinostola sp. cb2023 (assembly GCA_033675265.1). Classification (NCBI taxonomy): domain Eukaryota; kingdom Metazoa; phylum Cnidaria; class Anthozoa; order Actiniaria; family Actinostolidae; genus Actinostola; species Actinostola sp. cb2023. Next base: position 47,300 of record JAUJYZ010000641.1, read on the forward strand.
ACTGCTTGATGTGGAGGTAATACAATATTCTTCAGGTTCTGCACCAGGTGGCAAAGGTCCGTCTTTCGCAGAACGTGCCAGGAAAAAGCACCGATCAGAGCTACACAAAGCAAAGGCCATGGGCGAAGAAATGTTTGGGAATGCAAGTAATGGTCTACTTGTTGACCCGACATCTTCGCATAAGCCTAAAGACAAGAAAAAAGGAAGATCGAAAACCAATTCTAGGAAAACCGCGACAGCTTCAGCTGGAACATCTCAACCAATGCCTGTACCTGGTCAAGTACCCATTATAAGAACATCTCAACCAATGCCTGTACCTGGTCAAGTGCCCATTATAAGAACATCTCAACCAATGCCTGTACCTGGTCAAGTGCCCATTATAAGAACATCTCAACCAATGCCTGTATCTGGTCAAGTGCCCATTATAAGAACATCTCAACCAATGCCTGTACCTGGTCAAGTGCCCATTATAAGAACATCTCAACCAATGCCTGTACCTGGTCAAGTGCCCATTATAAGAACATCTCAACCAATGCCTGTACCTGGTCAAGTGCCCATTATAAGAACATCTCAACCAATGCCTGTACCTGGTCAAGTGCCCATTATAAGTTCCAACCAATTTCCATTCAACCCCTATTCTCAGTCCTTTTCTGTTCCTAACGGTTACCAGCAAACCGCGCAGACACAATCATCGCTGCAATATGGATTTCTGGGTCAGGAAGGTTTACATACTGGCTTGTCACCTACATGGAACTCAAGTATGTCTCCAAATAGGTACGAAATTGTAGTAACACCTGGAAGAGTTAAAAAGTGCTATGGATGTGGTAGTGATTTTACTTCAAACTTTAAAACTCCTCCTTCAAATTTACTGGTAAGGCATATAGATCGGAGAATTACAGGAAGGAATGAAAATTCTGGTCAGTTAACTTATAGTCCTGACTTTCAGAACACGTACTACCATCCGATAGCGCAACACATCTCAAGGAAAAATCCTCTTTTCACTGGTCTCGTTTATATAAGTAACGAAGTTTATACTGTGCTAGATCAGGCTCAGCGTAATTATTTGAATTCTCTACAACTAAATATCATATTAGGGTAGACACAGTATACAATCTTGAATTTAGACCCCGCCACAACCATTTATTTTTATGAGAATTGCTTCCTGGTTTCTGGCTGGTGAGGCAAAGGCAAGCAAAGAAACACCAATCCCGATAAATTTGAAAAAGCGTTTGTTCGATAGTCTGTGTTATGTTGGCCGAAACCTTTTTATATGTTTTCGTTGCAAAAACTGCGTTTTCAAATAGATTCACATGCATTTCTTAAAAGTATAAATATATATGCATCCAAAGTCGCGTGTTAATTGTTAATTCGCTCGTTTTAAAATGCGGAAATGAAGTATTACAAATTAACAAGCGACTTTGGTGCATATATATTTATACATCGGGAAAGATTTGTCACAAGTAGTCAGCTAGAATTTCTCTGGCACGCCCCCACATTCTAGTACATACAAACATGGGCTCAAATTCAAGGTTTTTTGCAATTTTCCTCGTATAAATGCATATAACTAAAAGGTTAACGACGAATTTAGTTTGTTTGATCTTTCGTGGACCATATTATTCGGTTATAATTGAAATTCGATGCAAAAAAGTACCGTATTTTTTTAGTTGAATGGGTCTACCTTACAAGAGAATTGGCGTGACATGACCTCAAACGTGGCCTGTCAGCCCACAAAAATAGCTTTTATTGAAACTACACAGGCCTAGTCACGACATTAACTACGGATTAGCATAGCCCGCTCTTTTATGGACATTTTGATACCAAATACATGTTAGTTCGTAAAATTTTCGCACCGTATTTCGGCCAGTTTTTATAGAGTCCCATACAGAGTATATACACAACAGCCTCGAAGCTCTTCCTAGTATTTATATCTATTGATCATTGTATTATTTTGGCTCGATGTAAACTCCTGGGCATTCAAAAATATGATGTGTCAGGCTTCTCTGGTGTTGTTAGTATGACTATTGGTCACAGCATAGTTAAAGATCACAGCTTGTGCCTTCGCCGTTGCATCGGAAAAGATTTGCCTACAAATTGGAACATTTGGTCTTTTCGGTCCTTCGAATTCTTATTCTTCTTTTTTTCCTGTCAGTTTCTGATTGTTTTTCACTTCGGTATATTAATATTATATATATAATATGCAATATGTACTTCAGTTTAATTTATATTTTCGCTTGACCCCCTCCCCTCCCCCCCACGAAATCCCCAAATCAGTCATAGATTATTGCTTTTATACTGATTACATGCCGTGATTAATACATCGACATATATAACACTTACTTGTTACATTAATTGTGCATGGAAAAAGGGTTCACCACTGCTTTGCATTGAGTATTTTCACCCGCTATCAGTTCCCTCAGATTCATCAGTTTTGTTTGTGCAACGGCGAAGGCACAAGCTGTTATCAATAGTCATACTAACAACACCAGAGAAGCCTGACACATCATATTTTTGAATGCCCAGGAGTTTACATCGAGTCAAAATAATACAATGATCAATAGATATAAATACTAGGAAGAGCTTCGAGGCTGTTGTGTATATACTCTGTATGGGACTCTATAAAAACTGGCCGAAATACGGTGCGAAAATTTTACGGACTAACATGTATTTGGTATCAAAATGTCCATAAAAGCGCGGGCTATGCTAATCCGTAGTTAATTTCGTGACTAGGCCTGTGTAGTTTCAATAAAAGCTATTTTTGTGGGCTGACAGGCCAGTTTGAGGTCATGTCACGCCAATTCTCTTGGAAGGTAGACCCATTCAACTAAAAAAATACGGTACTTTTTTGCATCGAATTTCAATTATAACCAAATAATATGGTCCACGAAAGATCAAAAAAACTAAATCCGTCGTTAACTTTTTAGCTATATGCATTTATACGAGGAAAATTGCAAAAAACCTTGAATTTGAGCCCATGTTTGTATGTACTAGAATGTGGGGGCGTGCCAGAGAAATTCTAGCTGACTACTTGTGACAAATCTTTCCCGATGACAAACAAAACTGATGAATCTGAGGGAACTGATAGCGGGTGAAAATACTCAATGCAAAGCAGTGGTGAACCCTTTTTCCATGCACAATTAATGTAACAAGTAAGTGTTATATATGTCGATGTATTAATCACGGCATGTAATTATAAAAGCAATAATCTATGACTGATTTGGGGATTTCGTGGGGGGGAGGGGAGGGGGTCAAGCGAAAATATAAATTAAACTGAAGTACATATTGCATATTATATATATAATATTAATATACCGAAGTGAAAAACAATCAGAAACTGACAGAAAAAAAAGAAGAATAAAAATTCGAAGGGATTCGCAGGGGCTAGGACCGAAAAGACCAAATGTTCCAATTTGTAGGCAAATCTTTTCCGATGATATTAAGACATGCATGTGGGTGCTATTTTCATTGTACATATTTTGTCGGCCGCTAAGTAATTGTACAATTCTCACTGAAGATGTATACTAGTTAGATATACCGTATTTCCTCGATTAAGCGCCCACCCTCGATTAAGCGCCCCCCTCCCCTCCCCAAGAAATATGGTCAGTAAGAGATTACAGAATATGGTATACAGCTTGCGTTTTATTACAGTTACGGCATGTTCCTTTATGTAGTACCGTATTAGAGTTATGTTTCCGAGTTCAAATCACGTTTTTATATTAAGCGCCCCCCCCTCGTTTAAGCGCCCTCCCCCCTCGTTTAAGCGCCCCCCTTGACCACAAAATTTGAAATAAGCGCCCAGGGCGCTTAGTCGAGGAAATACGGTATCCTAAGTTGTGTTTGTAAAATTACATTTGGGAGTTGCAGTTTATAATAATAATAAACAACTTTAATTTATTTACGCTATTAAAGAGGGCGACACTTAACAGTTGGACACTGAAAAACTTGTGGCCCTCCAGTTTCCCACTGAACTAAAAACAATAAATAAATAAAAAAGGAAAGAGTTGTAATACCTCTGATTTATTATGTCTATTAACTACCTTATTATAGGAATTAACGATACAATATATATGAGACTTACATACAATTCGCGTTAATTAGATAATCGCAATAAATTAGTGCATCGTTAATTTCCTATAACAAGGTAATCACAAAGATCATATAAAATTAACCCCTGTGCATATTGTAAGTAATTTTTTCTCTGTTGGTGCAGGGTCGCGTGACGGTTGCTTGCAGATGTTCTGATCTCCAACAATTGTTATACTTTTCAAAGCAAAGTTGCGAATGTTAAAACATTTATCTTTCTACAAACCTCAAGGCCGGTAATGTTCGATGTCTTTTACGTGTGCTACAATGGTGGATACTCAGTCGATGGAAGTTTCATTAATTCAGTTTTGACTAGTGATGGAAGATCGAAGTTTTGCTAAACGTTTTGATTCAGTGATTAAACTAAACAATACACATAGAGTGCAAACACTAAAACCATGAAACAACTTAGTAACTAAATAGTACTAAATAATACCAAATAATTTGTTTGCCATTGTTTAATTAGTGCTATTTTGTTAATACTTTTTCATGGATATATTATATTGTGCGTTACCAGTTGACAGCCATTGTGTGGCGTGAAATGACAAGTTACAGATCGTACGTCGAGATCTGGTTTCAACTAAAAATTATATAATATATTTTCTTCTGTCAGTGCTCCTATTCATTGCACAAGTCAACAATTTTTGATTGTTGATGATGGAGAAAGATTTCACAAAAATAGCGCTGAAATACTAGAATGAATAGTGTACCTTGCGTGTAAACCATAGTGAAGTGACAACTGACAAGTTACAGATCGTTTATAAAATTCAAATTTTCAAAAGGAAATGCATTGAATTTTAGAACTCTTTTTTAACTGTTCGATATAATTAACCCTCGACGTGATTTTCTGGACCCTCGACATGCTACCCTCGACCCTCGACTTGGTACCCTCGACCCTCGACTTGGTACCCTCGACCCTCGACCCTCGACCAAAAGGTAAACTCAGACATGATAATTGACTAAAGTATTATATATATGATAATTGACTAAAGTATTATAGACATGATAATTGACTAAAGTATTATAGACATGATAATTGACTAAAGTATTATAGACATGATAATTGACTAAAGTATTATAGACATGATAATTGACTAAAGTATTATAGACATGATAATTGACTAAAGTATTATAGACATGATAATTGACTAAAGTATTATAGACATGATCATTGACTAAAGTATTATAGATATGATAATTGACTAAAGTATTATAGATGTGATAATTGACTAAAGTATTATGGATATGATAATTGACTAAAGTATTATAGATGTGATAATTGACTAAAGTATTATAGACATGACAATTGACTAAAGTATTATAGATATGATAATTGACTAAAGTATTATAGATATGATAATTGACTAAAGTATTATAGATATGATAATTGACTAAAGTATTATAGATGTGATAATTGACTAAAGTATTATAGACGTGATAATTGACTAAAGTATTATAGATATGATAATTGACTAAAGTATTATAGACATGATAATTGACTAAAGTATTATAGACATGATAATTGACTAAAGTATTATAGATATGATAATTGACTAAAGTATTATAGACATGATAACTGACTAAAGTATTATAGACATGATAATTGACTAAAGTATTATAGACATGATAATTAATTGACTAAAGTATTATAGACATGATAATTGACTAAAGTATTATAGATATGATAATTGACTAAAGTATTATAGATGTGATAATTGACTAAAGTATTATAGACGTGATAATTGACTAAAGTATTATAGATATGATAATTGACTAAAGTATTATAGACATGATAATTGACTAAAGTATTATAGACATGATAATTGACTAAAGTATTATAGACATGATAATTGACTAAAGTATTATAGATATGATAATTGACTAAAGTATTATAGATATGATAATTGACTAAAGTATTATAGACATGATAACTGACTAAAGTATTATAGACATGATAATTGACTAAAGTATTATAGACATGATAATTAATTGACTAAAGTATTATAGACATGATAATTGACTAAAGTATTATAGACATGATAATTGACTAAAGTATTATAGACATGATAATTAATTGACTAAAGTATTATAGACATGATAATTGACTAAAGTATTATAGACATGATAATTGACTAAAGTATTATAGACAAGATAATTGACTAAAGTATTATAGACATGATAATTAATTGACTAAAGTATTATAGACATGATAATTGACTAAAGTATTATAGATATGGTAAACGTTTGGTATGACAGCACATAACAATAGCCTACAGGTACCTCTTTTTCAATAGCATTTTTCATTGTCTTGTAATTAACCGACTCTGAGTTGTCATAACGGTCCGTGTAACACTCCACAATTGAATTTTCTATTGGAAATCTTAAAACCAAAATACAAAATTGCTCATGTTTTAAGATTTTTGATTATTACAAACTAAATTCAAAATTCAATATTGCTACGTTTTTGTATATTCAAACTTTAGAATTAAGTTCAAAAATCTTAAAAGCACACAAAATCACATCTTTTTAATTTTGAAAAACAAAAAAAGAGCTAATTGATTATTGACAAAATCTTTGTAATTTCGCTTTTTTAAAGTTTCACTGAAAGATGGAAGCTCCCTTTAGGGGAGGGGTCAAAGGAGCTGTTGGTCAAGAGAGGACAATATATTTATATGCCACCCCACCCATATATGTTACTTTTTAACCAAGGTACACCCGCTCCCACGACTGAACTTCTGGTGCACATCATCGACAAATCATAGCTCTCCATTTTGTCAGCCAACTTCTCGTTTTGAACTACATGGATCTTATGTCCATGCTGCAAAATATGGAGTCGGATTTCGAAGTCTCAGGGGGGGGGGGGGGGGGGGGGTCTTTCCGTGTCCCATCGCCTTTGTGCCTGATCAAATGGAGTTGTTTTGCTAAGCTTTGCGGCCGAACCACTCGTTCCCCAAGATTATAACCCCTAGAACGAAGGAGAGTTAATATTCTTCTACCGTATGTATGCCCAACCTGTAAAAGAACAATAAGCATATACTATAGTACGCTATTAGAATCGTTCAATGAACTTGGTACTACTGAGAAGTGGAACCCGGCCTTACGGACACGCAGTTAATACGGACACCCGGTTAATACGGACACCCGGTTAATACGGACATGTTGTTCTGTCCCGGCTGAAACTCATACAAATGCCTATAAAATATATACCCGTTTCATACGTACAACGGATAATACGGACAACGGACACTTTTTCCTCTCCCAATATGCCCATTTTCATACAAAGTCTACCAGGTTATACTTTATTTTCTCAAGACAACGACAATGTGTAAATTGATCGCTTATATTACATGCGATCAGAGACTCAAGTATTCAATAGCAATTCAAGTAGCTGAATAGCAATGTATTACACAATCGCGAGTGACGTAAATTGACCAATCCGGTTAATACGGACATTGCGTCTCGTCCCGATGGTGTCCGTATTAACCGGGTTCCATTGTATTGAAAGTGAACTCTCGTTATAATACACATCCTCAGGACCGTCATTTGTTGTCCGTATAAATAGCGAGAGTCCGTTATTTTCAGTCATTGCAGTATTAATTTTTGCCGGAGCTAGCTGATCTAACCGGCCTGTCCGTAGGTGAGGTGTCCGTAATAAGGGGGTCCTCAAGGCGAGAGTTGACTGAGTAGCAGAGTAGGCGGTTATACTTGATGTATACTGTGCTATCAACCTGTTCTTGTGACATAGCACCATAATCAAATCTGTGGATTTCCTGCTACAAAAGAGTTCTATGATTTTCCTTGAAAATCCTCACTTATCATGCTGGTTGCTAAGCAAATATTCTGAAACTTGCTTATATGTAAACTTCCTTTCAGTCGAGGGAGAGGGTGTACCTTGGTTGAAAAGTAACATATATGGGTGGGGTGGCATATAAATATATTGTCCTCTCTTGACCAACAGCTCCTTTGACCCCTCCCCTAAAGGGAGCTTCCATCTTTTGAAACTTAAAAAAGTGAAATTACAAAGATTTTGTAAATTGAAATCACGTTCAAATAAATAATAATCAATTAGCTCTTTTTTGTTTTCCGTTCTGCTTTCAAAATTAAAAATATGTAATTGTGTGTGCTTTTAAGATTTTTGAACTTAATTCTAAAGTTTGAATATACAAAAACGTAGCAATTTTGAATTTTGAATTTATTTTTTAATAATCAAAATTCTTAAAACATGAGCAATTTTGTATTTTGATTTTAAGATTTCCAATAGAAAATTCAATTGTGGAGTGTTACACGGACCCATAACCATCACTGTATGTTAGCTTTGTCATCTCAATAGCAATCTCTGAATCAGAAGTACATCCACTGTTACCTGTATATAGAAGACAAAACTCAATAGGAGTTTATCATTAAATCATATTAAACGAATTCAAGTATTATTAATTAAAGGTTTTCTTTGATGCAACGATCTGAAAATTGCACTTGTATGAAGTGATGTCGACAACAAGGTTGTCCTAACAATATCTACAAACACTAGAGTGATGGCGCTTAACCCGTGAAACAGATATTAGCCAAGTAGATATTACTAGACACTAATTCCATTGTTTTCTTTTGTTTTGATTTGACTATTAGTCACTAACTATTATGTTAAAGGGGCACTGTCACGACGCGCGCATGCGTCAATTTTAATGATATTCAGAGATTTTAATGCTATGCAGAGGTCAACGAACTCGTCTGTTTACGAAGAGAATCGCGCTAGTAAATTTCAATGTTGTGTTTTGAAAGTGTTTTACGATCAAGTTTTCGCAGAGTGCTTCCAAGTTATTCAGGATATACAACCTTTACAGCGTGTGACCTAAATATTTCATGAAATAAGTACTTATTATAGCGACTTCTGGTGAAGGAACGTCGATAAATAGCAGACAATCCGATGTGACAACTCAGGTCTCAGATGTAGTTATTCACATTTCACATCGCTAAAAACCAAGTTCGTATTACTTCCTTGCTTCAAAAAAGACTAACGAAGATGTACATGTCACTACTGTATAAGGTACTCGTGTTTTCTTAAATTGTAAGAGTACAAAAGAGTGCAAAAAGATCTGCACAATATAATTCCCGTGTGAAAAGTATGAAGGTCAATCTTAACTGAGTTCTCTTTGTCGTTGTCACTAGTTCTAAACCTCACGCAGAAATAAAAACTCATACAATGTGACAGTTGTTTGCAATAGCTTCAGTTCATATGAACTCGAAGGAATACATTATGATGTATACAACTGAGTTCTTTTTAAGAACATAATAATTCGAGTGAATATATTAATAAGTCAATGAGCGCGTTGTCAAACATTGTTGTTGTCATTCGAAATACTTTCCTACCTCCTTTTGGTACTCCAGAGCTGTTAAAGAGAAGTATAGCGAACTCAGAATCTGTAGTATAACCGTATTCTATCTTTCCAGTAAACCAAAACTTATAAACCTGTCGCCTGAACACATTCGTTGTCAACCACTACCTCCCGGCGGCCGCCATGAGATGCCATCGCCATCGCTCTCGCCGATTAAATTAAAAGCGTATAAAATTGGACTTCAAACCAAAAATAACTACCTACAACTACGAAACAACAATCAGTCTAAGTACTGAATAAGTATAATCTTCTAGAGTGCAAGGATTACAATGATATCATTCGATATATTAACACACTGAATTTGAATTTTTCTCGGGTCTCTTGAAAGCGTTGGTCAACGATTTCAAGCTTGAAGCCAAGATTCGCGCATGCGCGTGTTATGACAGTGCCCCTTTAAGTGCCATCACTCTATACTATACTGTTAGATATTTCGAAAACACGAGGGACAGACCTTGATATATTGATATATTGTTATATATTTTTTACAGAATTTTTGCAAATCGCTGTGTATATATATATAATATGAGAGACTTATACCTTGTTGATTGGAGAGTGACATATACTAGTAGATTCAGTTACATATATAATAAAAGAGACTTACATGCTGTGTACTGGAGAAGGACTTCAATAGTGTCATACTAGATTCAGTTACATATATAATAAAAGAGACTTACATGCTGTGTACTGGAGAAGGACTTCAATAGTGTCATACTAGATTCAGTTACATATATAATAAAAGAGACTTACATGCTGTGTACTGGAGAAGGACTTCAATAGTGTCATACTAGATTCAGTTACATATATAATAAAAGAGACTTACATGCTGTGTACTGGAGAAGGACTTCAATAGTGTCATACTAGATTCAGTTACATATATAATAAAAGAGACTTATATGCTGTGTACTGGAGAAGGACTTCAATAGTGTCATACTAGATTCAGTTACATATATAATAAAAGAGACTTATATGCTGTGTACTGGAGAAGGACTTCAATAGTGTCATACTAGATTCAGTTACATATATAATAAAAGAGACTTATATGCTGTGTACTGGAGAAGGACTTCAATAGTGTCATACTAGATTCAGTTATACAGGGGCGTAGCGTGTTTTTTTTGCAATGTACGCACATAGCAACGAGCGCCGAAGGCGTGAGTTTCTAGGGGGGTAAGGGGGCATGCCCCCCTGAAAATTTAGAAATCTAGAGCCTTGGAAATACCATTTTCTGGTTGATGCGCCGTGTACGACGCACAGGCTACGTCATTACGTGGAATGTATCTGTTCTGACTATATGTTGTGACATATATGCAATAGAATACGGTTATATTTGTATATGCTTGAACGTTGATACACATTTACCTGTCTGTGGCAACTGGTCTCTTGTAGCTAGGGCACGAGTATCTGGGTCACTGGGACACCTGGGCCAGTGATGACACTGGACCGGTAGTGACACTGGTCCAGTAGTGACACTGGGTCACTGGTCCAGTAGTGACACTAGTGACACTGGGCCACTGGGCCAGTAGTGCCACTGGGCCAGTAGTGACACTGGGCCACTGGGCCAGTAGTGACACTGGGCCACTGGGCCAGTAGTGACACTGGGCCAGTAGTGACACTAGTGACACTGGGCCACTGGGCCAGTAGTGCCACTGGGCCAGTAGTCAGTGACACTAGTGACACTGGGCCACTGGGCCAGTAGTGCCACTGGGCCAGTAGTGACACTGGGCCACTGGGCCAGTAGTGACACTAGTGACACTGGGCCACTGGGCCAGTAGTGCCACTGGGCCAGTAGTGACACTGGGCCACTGGGCCAGTAGTGACACTAGTGACACTGGGCCACTGGGCCAGTAGTGACACTGGGCCAGTAGTGACACTGGGCCACTGGGCCAGTAGTGACACTAGTGACACTGGGCCACTGGGCCAGTAGTGACACTGGGCCACTGGGCCAGTAGTGACACTGGGCCACTGGGCCAGTAGTGACACTAGTGACACTGGGCCACTGGGCCAGTAGTGACACTGGGCCAGTGGTGACACTGGGCCAGTGGTGACACTGGGCCAGTGGTGACACTGGGCCAGTGGTGACACTGGGCCAGCGGTGACACAGGGCCAGCGGTGACACTGGGCCAGTGGTGCCGATTTTGTTTTTGCTTCAATGATCAAATAATCGCTTTTACTTATAATATTATTTGACTCATTTCTTTACGTACACTGGTCTATTTACACATAATTTTAAAAATATGTCAAGCCTAAGCCGCTTATGATCGTACACGGTGCATCTTTTTCTCTACGATCGTGAACGTTCTGCTTAATATATAGCATATACTATTCATACTGTATTTTACGGGAACAACATGTATATCATTATTTCGCAATACGTAAAGATTAATTGCTGCGAGCGAAGCGAGCAGCGAAACTAATCCGGACATGGGCTTCCTGTGTTGTGTGTGGACGCGTGTCACTGGGCTCTTTATTATCCAGCTTGATTCGAGATTTGAGGAATCGATCGAGATGATTTCTGAGTATGACGTCAATGGTCATGACCTCGTGGTTTATATTGCGAAATCCACATCATGCTTCGACTTATGACGTCACTGCTCATGACCTCGTGGTTTATATTGCGAAATCCACATCGTGCTTCGACTGGTTCGTTTCTACATTTATAGCAAGGTAAGTGTTCTTTTCTAAGTTAACAACAATGTCTTTCGCATCTTTATTCGTTGCTGGAAGCAGTCATCAGGGTGACGAACGATTTAGTGAAATTTCGAGGGGAAGACAATGTGCTTTTATGAGTCTTTCAGCTCACGTGCCAATTGCCACACTGGAGGAGTCGAACAATCGATGAAATATTAACAGAAGGAGACAGGATGTACCTTAATGCCCTTGAAAACCAACTTATTCCAGATGCAGATACATCGTCGCTAAACTATCTGCCCAATCGTGCTTGCTGGTCCGTGAAATCGCCTATGAAATCGCCTATCGAGGGAGACTTTGCAAATCAATCGTCCATTGTCGTTTCACCTATTAGGGTGACAAATACTGATCTACCCGTTGTGGTAGAGCCCATTGAGGCACAATCACCTATTAGGGTGTTAAGTTGTTATTGTTTCAAATACAATTTGCTATTTTCGATCAATAGCCATTAGTTTTATTGAGTTCCTGAAATTGTTTTTATAAATAAAAAATACAACAAAAATATGATCATTTCCATTCATTGTTGTCCAATATAGATTAATACAGGGAAAAGTAGTTCTGACAATGTTATTTTACAATTTTACCACACAAATTCCCCTCACCCCCTCCCCCCCCCAAAAAAAACAGGAACACCACAAATAGTAACATTCAAATAATGAAATTATCCACAAATAAACTCCTTGCAAATAAATAATACATTAACAAAGACTAGCATTTACTACCTAGCCTTTACTCGCAGCATTCCACTTGCATGTAGCAACGACTAGTCTTAATTAAACGTCGCATGCACGTTTCACAAACTGCGGTTATTTGTTTATATGCACGACTCGTGTCAATCACTAATTCCATTTTCTACAGTCACGAGCTATATGAATAATTACGATGATAACTCCGCTAATTAAAGCTAAAGGCGATTATTATTATCACAAAATCTATTCCTATCAGTAATTTATTTAGACTGATTCCATAAGTCGGTCTATTCGCTCTTTGTCGATTCGAATCAGTCTATAATCAGTTTATTCAGAATATGCGCTAAATAATTCTCAACATATAGAGTGATTCCAATAAACCTGGGCACTACTATTAGCTGTCAGTGTTTATTAGATGCAAAGAAACAAAAGAAAACAAGAGTGAGTGTCTAATAGTGTGTATTGGTACCGTTAGTAATGCCCAGGTTTATTGGAATCACTCTATCAAAGTATATTCAAAAACTGCATTTAATCCATGAAATATCTATATTTGTCTTCTTCGAAAAATTGAAACATATCGTAAAGTATAAATTATTTCAAAACACAAAAATGTTTCATCGATAATTATATATAAACAGAATATTACAATGTACATGGTCGCTTAGAGATACGGATTTTATCTTCTCGTGTTGAATGTCTTTCACTCGTTCGCTGCGTTCACTCGTGAGATATGATCAACACTCGAAGATAAAATCCGCATCTCCGCGCGCCCATGTAATATTAATATCCTCTATTTATTTGGCTTCCAGAATTATAAGCCCCCCATAACCCCCCCCCCCCCCCCCCCCCTCCAATTCCCCCCCCCCCCCCCCCTCCAATCCCCCCCCCCCCCCACCCTCCAATTCCCCCTCCACCTTCCCCCTCCGCCCGATTATAATCCCACCCCAAAACATTTACGAAGTTGTATTTAAGCCCAGGGATTTTACGGTATGCAATGAAGCGCGCGATTTGTTCAAGACACCTAAAGCTTGGATATAATTGTACTCTCGACCAATCAGAATTGAGAAGTGTTGTTGGGTGCACTATAATTCGGTGAATAATAAGTTTTAATACAAAATAGTTCACAAAACATAATTGGCATTACAGTATTACGATTGATTAGTTTAGTTATTAGTTTATTCCATTGCTAGCTGTTGTTGTGGCAAATAGACATCAATTCTAGTGTTTTTGTTTCACTACTGAGCTAAGCAAACCAAATCTGAACCTGATGAAAATTATATATTCGTGAAATTAAAATTCATTGAACGGTAACAAATGGCCTTGTCAGTACTGCCTGTTTGCAGTTATTAATCACTTTCTTCATATGGTTTCTCATTCTGTTCCATTTGATTAGCAAACATTTGCCTGTAGAGAACAGCCGCCCGTTCTGTAGTCATGAGCAGTCTTGCCACCTGAGTTATAGTTTTCGGTCTAATTTTCAAAATCATTTGCCTCGTTATTGCAAATTGTACTATGAGATTGTATCCTTCTGTCAATGTTTCCTTTAAAATTTCGATTTCATTTGATATTAGAATATCGATTATCGCATCTAGAACAAATTTTTCTAGTTCTGACCAGCTGATGTCTTGAATCGTTTCTTTTTTCTCTATCATATATTGTGGATCACTTTTCTTTTGTTCTTGGAGCGAGTGTTTGGTGCGCTTTCGTTGATTTCGTCCTATTTCAGAAAGGTCCCTGTTGACCTGAATGAAAATGAATCATTTGCAAAATGAAAAGCGTAAGTTTGTATTGGCAGACATATATAGCGACGGAACTACTGCAACCGCAGCCCTGTCTGCCAATTTTTTGTTTGCCGTATTGGTATTTAAATATCGTCAAGATAACAGTGTTGATCAATAATTTTTGCACCATGCATCATATGGAAGTTTGAAAATACTCTTCGCTCCTCCTCCATTTTACTCCCTTCGATTTTTGGAATGGGAATAAGTTATGTGAGGGGGAAAATAATATTAATTCACTATATTTAAAACGCAAACGCAGATAAATAACATATTTTGTCATGCCCTTACTTTGACAGTGGTGGTGGTGATATACTCAAATCATTTTCAGAACTTAGATATTTGCATTACGTACCTTTTTACCATAAGGGTTGTTACATCCTTTGCAATTGCAACTACTACATTCCCTCATCTCCCTGAAGCATTTACAGCCACTAGAATATGAATTGCAAAATTCATCTTTTTGTGATGCCCCACGACCACATCTACAAGATGTAAAGGACTGTGCACTGTTTGAACGTGATTGCACGTCGTTTGCTGTGCTTACTTGTGTCGCGGTGGAAACGTTGCTGCTGGCAGCTGATGAAAGTGCGTCGTAGTGTCCGGCACCAATGTGGTTATACGCCAGATAAATATTGATGTCTTGAATTATTGAGGATGACGGTACAGCTGACAACACTGGGAAGTTTTCCATTGTTGTAAAAACTACAATTGGAATTTGTAATAAGTTGCTAGCAGCCAAAACCATGGTGTTGCCCACGTCATTATCAAAGAAACCATTAATCAAAAAGTTTCTAACTTGTTCCTCATAGGCAATTCCCGACGACGCGACGAATGGTTCGTATTCACTTCTTCTCTCTCCTAACCATTCACTTACAATTTCATTTCTTAGAATATATACTATCTCATCCAATGGTGTTTGTGGCGTTATCCCAATTTCCTTGAGCTTATTCGTAAATGGGTGATCCGACACACTGGAAGAGGACTCCAAAATTTGGAGGATCTGGAATCCAACTGCAGAAAAGAAGCAATTGCCATCGGGTAATATATTTACTATATTAAATCCATGCGACTTAACTGATGAAGCCAGACTGTCAGCAAGTCCTTCTGGTTCATATGCTTTGTCAGTCTGACTGTTGCAAAAAAGGAAGAACGCTTTGTTCATTAAGTGCATATGTCTGGAATTAATAATACTGGAACTTTTGTACTTTGACGTGAGTTGGTTGTAAATTTTGTAATAGGACTTTGCCATATCGATGACACGCTCACATGTTCCATCGGAAAATACTTCAGTTAAACAATCGTTTTGGTCGACATATTGGTCTTCTTTGTTAGCGTCTAAACAAATATTTTCTTGGTTTATGCTTTCCAATAGTTGTTCTGTTGTCGTTTGCTCCGTGTCATTATTGTCATTATTTCCAAGTGCCTTTAGCTGTACACCAATGCCAAACACTTCTTCTGTTAATTGAATACCATTCGACAATAATTCAGCTTCATAAGCTGAGATAGGCTTTACCCATCTACATTTACTGTTTTTTTGTAATATTTTCTCGTTCCATCTATAAAAGAAGCGTCCAAGAGATGCAACAGCTGTTTGTATACCAATTCTATTAGTAGAAAGGATATGCTTTAAATTTTTGTGTAAATTTTCGTTTCTGTTTGTTCCTGCTCCCACTCGTATGTTAGATAAACACCCCTTTTCAATGTGCCGTCTGAGTTTCGCGATCTCCTTCAAGGCTTTGGTACTGAGTACTTCGCACCCTTCGTGTTTTACTTTCTTCCACCTCTTTTCAAAAGTTTTGAGACTATTCATCATAATAATAGGTGTTGGAGTCGCCTGACGCCTGTCTTTACCTAAATCGTTGGGTTGTCGAAATACTAACTTGAGCGATTCTATGCATTGCCTTCGGAATGGGTGTTTCTTCGATATGGCACAGGATATTCTTTGGAATGCATGAAAAAGGTCAAGCTTTACAAGAACGTCTCTTCCGAAAACGGCTTGAATTTGATTCCTCCATTGGCAGCAGTTGTCGATATGGAACGCCTCTAGTTGAGGTGGGCTCTTTTTCTCTAAACGTCTTTGCAATTGTTGAAGAAGATGTTTGACCTTAGAAAAGCTTGTACCTTTGCAAAGCTGCCATGTAATCACCACGCCGTCCTCGTTACAAACAACAAAAAGTGTATCGTATTGTGTAATCCACTTATTATCTTTCCAAAGGCCTACATTAGCAACCACTTTGAAAGTGTGATCACAACTAACCCATCGTGCAGGGTGCATACACATTCTTGTAGCGTATAATTGTTCTTTTTGCGCATAATCGCCAACAAAGCATAAGGTTATTAACTTTCTACCAGGAAATGTTTCTTCGTCGAATCCGGGCATTTCGGTAATCGCTTTTTCATTGTTCCTACTCGCAACTTCATTTGTGTATGAATTCAACATTCTAGAATGCCTATTCCAATGTAGCTGAACTAGTAATTGTTCTATTTGAGCAACTCGAAGTCCAGAATCAATGTGGCAAGAGATCAATTCTTGTAAACTTATTGTGATCCCAACCTTGTGTGATAATAGGAAAGGTATTAAGTTTGCATGCGGGTTTATACGTTTGAGTATGTTAGAATCGTGTGCAATATTTCTATGATCAGACGGACAAACGTATATACGGCTAACGAGATAAACTTTGCGGTCGATATCAAACAATTCTCTGGGTTTATCATGATCACTCCTTCCGTCTTTCCAGCCACGTGGCTTAACATACGAATCACACTTTGTGCACGTGAGCCCTGAAGAAAAGCACTTAAGCTGGTGAAGTGGATCCCATATGATTAGCCCTGGTAGAACATAGGACACGAGACTGTCAGTTTCATGGCTTGTTGACGGAGGTATAATCATATCAGAATATTCAGATGATTCGTATTTGGAGATTGCATCCTGTATGTATTCTTTTATTGAAAGTGGCAATGACTTTCCAGTCAGGATAATCTGAGCTTGTAATATGAAGAATATGGAGACCTAAATTTTAAAAAAGGTTGAAAATATAGACAGTGAGATAAATTAAAATTCATGTTTATTATATTGGAAATGAAAATAGATCTAAAGCTATAACTCTTATTTCAAATTCTTAGAATTATTTAATTATGACAAGTGATGGTTTGCTGATGCACGGAGTTCCATGGTTTTATGTTACAGCCAACTACTCGTTATAACCGGTTATAAGTACCTTCGTCTAAAGTAATTCAGCACAGAGTTGAAATAAATTAAAGTGCCTGCTTGTCTGACTACGTCCAACAATCTAATGTAAGTGAGTTGAATGCATTTCCTAACTACAGATGATACTTCCGTCAAGTCCAGAGGGGGATAATAATAATAATAATAATAATAATAATAATAATAATAATAATAATATTAATAATAATAATAATAATAATAATAATGATAATAATAATAATAACAACAACAACAACAACAACAACAACAAGACGCTCTCTGAGAGCGTTCTGAGAGCGTTTTCTCGGCGGGTGTTATGTGACAACGTCTCGTTACGATTACTTTCGCAGTGCGGGTCGGCTTATTGGCTTTGTCGAGTTTCTTGTAGAAAATACGTGATCATTCTCTGAGTATCTACCAGCAAGCGATCAGTTATATATCGACAGAATGACTTCAGTTTGTCATGAGCTTCGTCTGAAAGAGGAAGATTCCCAGTTCATCGAATCGAATGAGTCAAACGTGCACGTCTCGTATGAGCCTGCGATATACGTTTGAGCGCATGCGTTGTCATGACGACTTGCCAATTTGTGACGGACGAAGAAAAAGAAAGCCCATTTTAATACTCGGCGTCTGCCACAGGCAGCCCGCCGAGTAAACTCAGATTGAAATGTTGATTTCTGAAAAGTATAAGTCTTTGCATCTTGGAAGCCGGCGAAAAAAAGAACAATCATGAGTATACAATCACTGACACTTTTAGGGAAACAAAATTGACATTCGAGGCAACGTAAATTCAAGCTATTTACATGAAATTCAAGGGATCGAGTACTAGTGTAAAAGTTACAAGGATTTTCGAAGCCGTATATCATATAAAACATAGCTAGCTCATTATCTCCGTTCACATTGTTAATTTTTACCGGAAACGGGCAAATTTCAAACCTATATTTGCTAATGTCAATCACGCGTCCTTATCCGGAGGTTCACATTTCAGTTGGGTTTTATTCGTGTTTGTTTCTTCTCTCTTCATTGTTTTAAATTCGTTACTTATATCTTTTTATCTCTTTATCTTTTTCATCACTTCCTTGGATCAATCAAGAAATCAGAAAAGTTAGTTGCTTATAACCACCAAAATTTCAAATAACTGATATTGGAGTGAACACTAAATGTTCAATCACGATGATAGATGAACAAACATATACATGAGCTTAGCTAGTTAACTTCCGGGGCTAAAATTTCGCACTACTGCATTTTTACTCGCTTAACTTAATTTCACTGTACTTCCGGAGTTTTCAAGTTTTAAACAGCTGTCCTTGCGACCGCTCTCGTAAGCGGCCAGCTCTAGTTACGACCAGCTTTATAAAACCCCGTTTGACTTTCCACTATAAAACTCTGTAATGAAAAGCTCCCGTATGCGACCGCGACCACTATTTGGAATGTAACCGACCACTCAAATAATCTGATGTCACCCTGACCGCTCTCCTGCTTTCTGATTACAGTAGCTTAATTTTCAGACGGCAGGGGGTCATCCGCTATTTTTATATCACTCGTATGCGACCACCCTCATTGTTTCAGTTCGTGATCGCTTATGAGAGCCCATTCTCGTAAGCGACCAGCTCTAGTTACGACCACTTTTCGAATTCCCGAGGTGGTCGCTTACGACAGCTTCGACTGTAGTCTAAAATGTCCCAGTGAAAACACACCATAAACACTTGTCATTATTAAAAAAATTCTAAAAATTGTAGGTATGCCCAAGGAGGTGTGATGGAGTGGAGACGCAGCTATTATCCTATTAAATGAGAAACAATCCTGGTTTCTGCGATAATTGCGTTACTGATTACTGCAACGCGCATGTTTCCGCGGGATATGTCATAAAATATACACCTCATCCCACTGGTATGATTCAGCTCTAAAATATCTAACGACGAATGTATTACTATATTTACTAATTATTAGATTTATAAACGATGTTACTTTTAAAATTGCACTTACTGTGACTATAAAATCAGATCAACTGTGACAACTGTACATGTGTTCGATTGTCCGGCTCTGAATATTTTCGTCATAGATTTGAAGCAACCAAAAATAGCGTAGTAGTAGTTGTTTTTAACTTTAGAATCACACTATAGTTCATGTTAATAATGGGATCGTCTACTAAGATACTCCGAATCAAGGAAATATTTCTTAATCTCCTACGCAGCCGTTATTACACACACTAATAACGGCTGCGTAGGGCATGAGACTATGCGATTCTGAGTTCTGTCATGTTTAGAATGTAAAGGAGGCATCAATAACTGATTTGACTTGGCACTTACCAATAAAATTCGAAAGGTTTGGTTCGTGTTCATGATCAATAGCCGAGTCAGTTTCGCTGTGCTCAATATGATGTGAACACCTCTACAAACTAAGTAACAACTTGAAATAATAGGATGATTCAGAAGTGACATGGGAGTGGCTTCCTTTAGCTTCATAATCAATGTGTTAAAAATTCCTCGGCAGAGTTTGAAATGAGACTCTCAGCACACTCCTCCATGCATCCATATATAAAGAAGCGTGTTTCACCTCTGATCATTCACTTCGTGAAAATGGCTTCAAGTTCATCTCAGTCTAGTTTAAAAAAAAGCCAAAACCATAGATGTGGAAGTAAAAAACCTCGGGAAAAATTTAAATGTACCATGGAGTGAAATGATGCCGACTCGCGTCGTGGAATGGCTAGATCACTACGGTTTCTCCATTGACAGCACCAAAGAAATTCTTTTGGCCTCGATACTGCCAAGTGTGGCCACGCTGTTGGGTCATACAACAGTCCAAGTACCATCGAAGCTTTTTCCAGAAAACGTCAACGTTTTCTGTATATGTCTCTGTGAACCCGGAGCAGGGAAGTCCCCAGCTTTTCAACATGGATGCCAGATACCTCTCAGAATCCACGTCGAGCAGCGAAACGACAATAGACCCCTTTTCGTGGATGATTTCACGGAAAAGGGTTTATTCAACCAGCTAAAGGCGTCAACTGGATGCAAGGCCATCATTGGCAAAGAAGAGGTCTCTCAGTTCTTCGACAGGGTACTGGGAACACGAGAAACCTCGATTGACGTAGAGAGGATCATTAATTTATTTGATGGGGCTCCTTGGCTGTATTCAAAAGGAGACAAAAGCGCACGCCAGCTAGTCGAGAATCCAGGGATTTCAATTGCAGGCTTCAGCCAACCAGAGAGGTTCTTCCCTATCTATCGAAGGCTGTCATCCAGGAAAGATGGGTCGTTGGACAGAATGTTTGTCTACCAACCGATGCCTCACAGATGTCTGGCCGCCGAGCGCCAACAACATATTAATGCTGTGCAGGCGAGCTCCATGAGGGACTTTAGGTGAGTTGTAAATTTACAAGTTTATTGTGTGTACTATTCAAATGTTAAAGCCTCCGCGTTACTCCACTCCGCAGGATCGTCTATGGATTCATTTACGACTGTTACCACCCTGAAGGAGAGGCACCACGTCTTAGGCTATCAGCGAATGCAGTGACTGTCTTTGAGAACTACACAGGTATTGTGATTATAGGCGTGTGTTTGGACATGTAATTAAACCATGTGTGCCTGATGCTATTATACTGACAGATACAATGGAAATCTCAATTGCTGTGTTAGAAAATGTATTCAAATGAAAAATGAACAGTGCGTGTGGGGGTAAATCACTGTACGATGTTATATTGACTTCATTTTTCCGGCTTTTCTTGTAGATGAAATCGCGATAAGGCTTAATGCACAATGGCAGGAAGGTGAAGAGTCGACCTCCCATTCTTCTAAAGCTGATCGCCATGTCCTTAGACTTTCAGCCATACTACATGTTTTCAATCATGTTACGATGAAGCAGCTTCGTGGCGAGCAGCTTACTTGTCCTTCCGACATAATAGCAGAAAAGACCGTACAAGGGGCAATGTTACTGGTCGACTATTTCAAGGATCAAATTTCAATTTTAGAACAGGTACCGCATGTTTTTTTGTTGTTGTCTTTCTCTATGTTTCTTCCGCTTCCTTTCATTCTGCCTTTTTCGTTCTTCCTTTTATTTTCTCGTTGTTTACTTTTCCTTTTTTCTTTTTAACTCAGTATTTTTCTCTATTTTTTTCTTCTCTCTTTTCATTCCGCTTTTTCTATTATTATATTTTTCTTTTTAAATTTCTTCCATAATATTTGTTTCGTAATATTTCTTTCTTTCGTTCTTTTTCTTCTTTTTCTTAACTATAATCTTGTTTTTACTTTTCTAGCAATTTTTTTTCAATTTAGTTATAGTTTTTGTTGTTTCGCTCGTTGTTAAATTTTCTTTCCTTTTTTCCTTCCTTGTTTTCTCTCTCTCTCTCTCTCTCTCTCGCAGGTTTTTGCTTTTTCAATATTTTCGTTTTCGTTAGTTCTCTTTTTTTCTCTTTCTTTTGTTGTATTTTCGTTATTTTTTTTTCTTTCTTTCTTTCTACTCTATTTTCCATCATTTGTTTCTTCCTTTTGTTTCTTTCGTTTAATTCATTTTTTTTTTCTCCCTCTTAAGCAGTTGTGGAACTTTTTAATTATTTCTTTCGTCCCGCTTCATTTCTTACCATGCAGGAGCCCTGCAGTAACTGAATAATTTTCGCTTCGGCGTCCTTCCTTTTATGATTTATATAATATCTTTAATTTTCCTTAATTGATGTCTTAGCTTTCGTTTTTATTAATAGTAATTTTGGTTCTTTCTTTCTTCCTAGTTTACATTATTATCTCATACTTTTATTTTACATTCGTTGTTTTTATGTTCATGTCTTCCTCAGCCGAATATTAAAATTTAATTCATGTTTTAATTTATCTTTGTTTGAAGCTCAATGAAGAGGTAACTCCTTCTAAAGAAACCCGTTCTTCTACCATATATTCAAAGATCCTTACGAATAAAGGACCTTTTGCTACAGTCCGTAGTACCCAGAGGTCGTTCTCGTCGAAGTGTCGTCCAAGCTCAAACGACGTAATAGCAATATTCAAAGCTTTGGCGGAAGATGAGATTGGGGCTTTAAAACAAATCGACAGTTTGTCGATTTTCTACAAGAAGATGCCACATATTGTAACGGAAGAAAAGCTGTCAGCTTACAATGTTGGTGACCACACCTATGCTTCAGCTTTTCGCGATATGTGTGCCTTAACCTTGATATCCAAGGAACAATTCAACAAATGCCTAGAAAATTCCCCAGATAAGGCAGAATTGTCTGACGTGTATGGTATTCTGCCATATACGTTGTAAAATTTCCATGTTTTTTTATTGTTACTGTTATACGTTTTTTTTTGGTCTAAATCAATTTTAGCTTTACGATAAGCGGCTTAGGCTTGCAAGAATGTTATAATTATGTGTAAATAGATTAGTACACCTGAGAAATGAGTCAACGAATATTATAAGTAAAAGCGATTATTTTGATGATTTAAACGTACAATCTGCGTCAATATTTTATCTCGTT
The DNA here is from genome assembly GCA_033675265.1 of Actinostola sp. cb2023. Taxonomy (NCBI): domain Eukaryota; kingdom Metazoa; phylum Cnidaria; class Anthozoa; order Actiniaria; family Actinostolidae; genus Actinostola; species Actinostola sp. cb2023. The sequence continues at coordinate 70,585 of JAUJYZ010000641.1, forward strand.
GATGTGTTCCTGCAAAATATATAAGATACAGTCATTTAAGATAAGCAAGATAAGGAAAGAACCAAGAACGACACAAAATAATGACGTAGATTTACGTTGTCAATTCCTACACTTTCAAAACGAGGCACAATTAGCTCAGACCGAATTGTAAACTCGGCACTTTTTCATTTCCCCCATGGTTGTTCAAGAACTTCCCCTGTAGTGTTGTAACCGCTATTGAATCTGAATCTTTCTTCAATAAAATTATTATATATATAAAACCTTCTCAATCAATTCCGCATATAATCATGTGAAATCAGAAAAAAATATCGGACGTTGGCAATAATACTATAGTTGAACCTCCGTTTGCGACCACTCTCGTAAGCGACCACCTCTCCTAAGCGACCAGTTTTCCAAAATACCAAAAGTTCAGTTCCAAGTCAAATCACTATAGTTGGAAACTCTCCTAAGCGACCGCCTCTCGTAAGCGACCATAAGGCTTGACATTTTAGGTGGTCGCTTACGGGAGGTTCGACGTCTGTATATATGGCTTCAGTTATTACCTCCGTTCCCGGTAGTAACTCTTGCTTCGTCACCTTGCCCATCAACCACGATTAAACTCGTGGAGCGTGAACTGGTAAATATTCTTATCGAAATAATATTCGCACCCGTACTAACCTGAGTATCAGGCTTTTTTGGCGGAGGGGGAGAGAATCCGATTGTATAAGTAATGTTCTTACTATAATGTTCAAGTTCCTCTCAGTAAGTTTTGCCGTGAAAATCAAAGTTAAAGTCTATGCAAATGAATACGATTTTGTATCAGAAATACAAGCTCTGCCACGGTTGCGATTTCCATTGTGTGTTCCTCGTTAGAACAAGATACCAGGGGCCCGTTTCTCGATAGCCCCGAAAGATTAATAATTAGTCCTATCCAACGGATACAATTTATTGGATAACTGCATCAGTTTTATCCGATGGATAGCGCTATTCACCTTTCGTGCAACTGGGGCCATGTTGGTGTTTCCTCGGGTTTCAAATGAGTTCGATGTCCAGAGGGGGGGGGGTCAAAAGTTCGGTGAATAAGATTATGGTTTGGTTTATAAATGTTTCTGATTGATTGAAGTTATTGCTGATATCAATCTAGATGATAATGTTTAATATTCGACTCATGCAGAGCCGGGATAATGGTCGTGTTTTATGTTTTTGTCCGTTTTTGACTAGTCATTGATTGTTGGAGGTACTTTGCGTTTATTTTGTTTATGTGACGATAGTCTGCAGTCCGCAGTCCATGATGTACAACAACACAATCAGTTCAACGCGGAGAAAATCACAAACTCCACTGATAGGTGTGATCAGCTTAGTACAACACAAAACACCAGCAATGCAAACAATACAAACAACCTTTAACCTGTTGTCTACCATAGTTCTCACTTTTCCTCGTGTGAGACGAAATGATGATATACATGTTGTTCCCGTAAAATACAGTATGAATAGTATATGCTATATATTAAGCAGAACGTTCACGATCGTAGAGAAAAAGATGCACCGTGTACGATCATAAGCGGCTTAGGCTTGACATATTTATAAAATTATGTGTAAATAGACCAGTGTACGTAAAGAAATGAGTCAAATAATATTATAAGTAAAAGCGATTATTTGATCATTGAAGCAAAAACAAAATCGGCACCACTGGCCCAGTGTCACCGCTGGCCCTGTGTCACCGCTGGCCCAGTGTCACCACTGACCCAGTGTCACCACTGGCCCAGTGTCACCACTGGCCCAGTGTCACCACTGGCCCAGTGTCACTACTGGCCCAGTGGCCCAGTGTCACTACTGGCCCAGTGTCACTACTGGCCCAGTGGCCCAGTGTCACTAGTGTCACTACTGGCCCAGTGGCCCAGTGTCACTACTGGCCCAGTGGCCCAGTGTCACTACTGGCCCAGTGTCACTACTGGCCCAGTGGCCCAGTGTCACTAGTGTCACTACTGGCCCAGTGACCCAGTGTCACTATTGGCCCAGTGTCACTACTGGCCCAGTGTCACTACTGGCCCAGTGGCCCAGTGTCACTAGTGTCACTACTGGCCCAGTGGCACTAGTGTCACTACTGGCCCAGTGGCCCAGTGTCACTACTGGCCCAGTGGCACTACTGGCCCAGTGGCCCAGTGGCCCAGTGTCACTAGTGTCACTACTGGCCCAGTGTCACTACTGGCCCAGTGGCCCAGTGTCACTAGTGTCACTACTGGCCCAGTGTCACTACTGGCCCAGTGGCCCAGTGTCACTAGGGTCACTACTGGCCCAGTGGCCCAGTGTCACTACTGGCCCAGTGTCACTACTGGCCCAGTGGCCCAGTGTCACTAGTGTCACTACTGGCCCAGTGGCACTACTGGCCCAGTGGCACTACTGGCCCAGTGTCACCAGTGTCACTACTGGCCCAGTGACCCAGTGTCACTATTGGCCCAGTGGCACTACTGGCCCAGTGGCACTACTGGCCAAGTGGCACTACTGGCCCAGTGTCACCAGTGTCACTACTGGCCCAGTGACCCAGTGTCACTATTGGCCCAGTGTCACTAGTGTCACTACTGGTCCAGTGGCCCAGTATCACTACTGGCCCAGTGACCCAGTGTCACTACTGGCCCAGTGTCACTACTGGCACAGTAGCCCAGTGTCACTACTGGCCCAGTGTCACTACTGGACCAGTGACCCAGTGTCACTACTGGACCAGTGTCACTACCGGTCCAGTGTCATCACTGGCCCAGGTGTCCCAGTGACCCAGATACTCGTGCCCTAGCTACCAGAGACCAGTTGCCACAGACAGGTAAATGTGTATCAACGTTCAAGCATATACAAATATAACCGTATTCTATTGCATATATGTCACAACATATAGTCAGAACAGATACATTCCACGTAATGACGTAGCCTGTGCGTCGTACACGGCGCATCAACCCATTTTCTTCGTTTTCCAGCGGACTTTATCGCTATATAAATACATATAGTAAAATGCATTTATCACTCAGTTTTATGGGGGGATTTATGTAAAGGTTATATAAAGGATTTATGTTAAGGTTGTGTAAATGATTTTATGAGTATTGGTTGTGTAAAGGATTTATGTATAGGTTGTGTAAAGGATTTATGTAAAGGTTATGTAAAGGATTTATGTAAACGGGTTATATACCGCTACCGTTATATATAGCGATATAATAACCCGAGGCGAAGACAGTTTTTTGGTATTTATTTTGTTTGAGACTGTACTAACTACAATCATCATTATACATGCCTACAATGACTGACTGAAAGGGGAAATTTATTGGGGACACAATCTGACGAGTGGCGAAGGTGCAAACTCTTAGGGGGATGCGGGGGCATGCTCCCCGAAATTTTTTTGAGGTGTAGGGTCTCCAAAATAGCATTTTCCTGCCTTCTGAGTAGTTTCCAGCAAGTAATCTGCGTGAGCTGTTAAGATTTTGTCTTAGATTTCATTTTATTTCAAATATTTTTATGTTTTTTATAATATATACATATATTAAGGATTTTAAATTGTACGCACGTGCGTACGTGCGTATATGCACGCTACGCCCCTGTTATATATATAATAAAAAGAGACTTACATGCTGTGTACTGGAGAAGGACTTCAATAGTGTCATACTAGATTCAGTTACATATATAATAAAAAGAGACTTATATGCTGTGTACTGGAGAAGGACTTCAATAGTGTCATACTAGATTTAGTTACATATATAATAAAAAGAGACTTATATGCTGTGTACTGGAGAAGGACTTCAATAGTGTCATACTAGATTCAGTTACATATATAATAAAAGAGACTTATATGCTGTGTACTGGAGAAGGACTTCAATAGTGTCATACTAGATTCAGTTACATATATAATAAAAAAGAGACTTATATGCTGTGTACTGGAGAAGGACTTCAATAGTGTCATACTAGATTCAGTTACATATATAATAAAAGAGACTTATATGCTGTGTACTGGAGAAGGACTTCAATAGTGTCATACTAGATTCAGTTACATATATAATAAAAAGAGACTTATATGCTGTGTACTGGAGAAGGACTTCAATAGTGTCATACTAGATTCAGTTACATATATAATAAAAGAGACTTATATGCTGTGTACTGGAGAAGGACTTCAATAGTGTCATACTAGATTCAGTTACATATATAATAAAAGAGACGTACATGCTGTGTACTGGAGAAGGACTTCAATAGTGTCATACTAGATTCAGTTACATATATAATAAAAAGAGACTTATATGCTGTGTACTGGAGAAGGACTTCAATAGTGTCATACTAGATTCAGTTACATATATAATAAAAGAGACTTATATGCTGTGTACTGGAGAAGGACTTCAATAGTGTCATACTAGATTCAGTTACATATATAATAAAAGAGACTTACATCCCGGGGGGAGGGGGGGTACTCCGATACCAAAGTGGCGGGGATGCTGGTCGTCCCTTTTAGTTTTTTTTTCGTGTTTTGGTCCCACTTAGGGTGTCAGAAATAAAAATGACTACCAATAGAGTTTTCCGGTCCCTTTTAGGGTATTCAATCAACAGCCATATTTAAAAACGTTCTTTAAAATAGCTTAAAGATTTATATGACAACGTTTTCTTAAACTTGTAAGAGTGGAAGGCGTTTGATGCTAATGTCTTTCACACTATTAAAATGACTTTTTAAATTGGTCCCTATTAGGGGTAAAAATATTCGCTGCCACGCCCACCAAGACAAGACTCCGGTCCCTTTTATTGGTCATTTTCAAAATTTTCGACGAGCATCCCTACCCCTTTTATATGAGCCCCCCCCCCCCCCCCCCCCCCCCCCCCCCCCCCCCCCCCCCCCCCCCCCCCCCCCCCCCCCCCCCCCCCCCCCCCCCCCCCCCCCCCCCCCCCCCCCCCCCCGGGACTTACATGCTGTGTACTGGAGAAGGACTTCAATAGTGTCATACTAGATTCAGTTACATATATACTTAAAAGAGACTTACATGCTGTGTATTGGAGAAGGACTTCAATAGTGTCATACTAGATTCAGTTACATATATAATAAAAGAGACTTACATGCTGTGTATTGGAGAACGACTTCAATAGTGTCATACTAGATTCAGTTACATATATAATAAAAGAGACTTACATGCTGTGTACTGGAGAAGGACTTCAATAGTGTCATACTAGATTCAGTTACATATATAATAAAAGAGACTTACATGCTGTGTACTGGAGAAGGACTTCAATAGTGTCATACTAGATTCAGTTACATATATAATAAAAGAGACGTACATGCTGTGTACTGGAGAAGGACTTCAATAGTGTCATACTAGATTCAGTTACATATATAATAAAAGAGACTTACATGCTGTGTACTGGAGAAGGACTTCAATAGTGTCATACTAGATTCAGTTACATATATAATAAAAGAGACTTACATGCTGTGTACTGGAGAAGGACTTCAATAGTGTCATACTAGATTCAGTTACATATATAATAAAAGAGACTTACATGCTGTGTACTGGAGAAGGACTTCAATAGTGTCATACTAGATTCAGTTACATATATAATAAAAGAGACTTACATGCTGTGTACTGGAGAAGGACTTCTATAGTGTCATACTAGATTCAGTTACATATATAATAAAAGAGACGTACATGCTGTGTACTGGAGAAGGACTTCAATAGTGTCATACTAGATTCAGTTACATATATAATAAAAGAGACTTACATGCTGTGTACTGGAGAAGGACTTCAATAGTGTCATACTAGATTCAGTTACATATATAATAAAAGAGACGTACATGCTCTGTACTGGAGAAGGACTTCAATAGTGTCATACTAGATTCAGTTACATATATAATAAAAGAGACTTACATGCTGTGTACTGGAGAAGGACTTCAATAGTGTCATACTAGATTCAGTTACATATATAATAAAAGAGACTTACATGCTGTGTACTGGAGAAGGACTTCAATAGCGTCATACTAGATTCAGTTATATATATAATAAAAAGAGACTTACATGCTGTGTACCCGAGAATGACTTCAATAGTGTCATACTAGATTCAGTTACATATATAATAAAAGAGACTTACATGCTGTGTACTGGAGAAGGACTTCAATAGTGTCATACTAGATTCAGTTACATATATAATAAAAGAGACGTACATGCTGTGTACTGGAGAAGGACTTCAATAGTGTCATACTAGATTCAGTTACATATATAATAAAAGAGACTTACATGCTGTGTACTGGAGAAGGACTTCAATAGTGTCATACTAGATTCAGTTACATATATAATAAAAGAGACGTACATGCTCTGTACTGGAGAAGGACTTCAATAGTGTCATACTAGATTCAGTTACATATATAATAAAAGAGACTTACATGCTGTGTACTGGAGAAGGACTTCAATAGTGTCATACTAGATTCAGTTACATATATAATAAAAGAGACTTATATGCTGTGTACTGGAGAAGGACTTCAATAGTGTCATACTAGATTCAGTTACATATATAATAAAAGAGACGTACATGCTGTGTACTGGAGAAGGACTTCAATAGTGTCATACTAGATTCAGTTACATATATAATAAAAGAGACTTACATGCTGTGTACCCGAGAATGACTTCAATAGTGTCATACTAGATTCAGTTACATATATAATAAAAGAGACTTACATGCTGTGTACTGGAGAAGGACTTCAATAGTGTCATACTAGATTCAGTTACATATATAATAAAAGAGACTTACATGCTGTGTACTGGAGAAGGACTTCAATAGCGTCATACTAGATTCAGTTATATATATAATAAAAAGAGACTTACATGCTGTGTACCCGAGAATGACTTCAATAGTGTCATACTAGATTCAGTTACATATATAATAAAAGAGACTTACATGCTGTGTACTGGAGAAGGACTTCAATAGTGTCATACTAGATTCAGTTACATATATAATAAAAGAGACGTACATGCTGTGTACTGGAGAAGGACTTCAATAGTGTCACTCCCATGAGCATTTTTGGCCAAACACTTGTAAACACCAACATCTTCCTTCCTGAATGGATTCATAACCAGTTCGTCTCTGTCGTTGTTGACTATTTGACCACTTCTCCTAATTTCCCAGGTAATGTCAGGAGACGGTTTACCATCAGCAGTGCATCTGAGGGCAACTCGTTTATTGGAATCACTTATATATAGATTCTTTAGTTGGGAAGTTATACTTGGTATTTCTGAATGACAAGAAAGGGAGAAAATGAAATCAGCGTATTCAAAAACTCATGCCTAATAAATAAGCAATTCGTCCAATCAGAAGGACGAAATCTATCACATTTATACCAGGTGATGCACTGCTTATTAGTACTCTTTATATATAGAATACTAAAGAGGATGAAATTAACATTATATAATAAAGTTTCATCTTATTTCAAAAATTCATTGATTAGCCAATCGGGGGTCGTAATTTGTACCACGTGCAGAACCGTGAAATCCCGTAAAGGTCCAAGGACTTGTCTTTCGTGCTTAGTAACCTCCCGCGTGCATCCATAACTCGATGGACGCGCGCTAAACGTGAACCATTTCTTTTTTAACATAGCCATAACATTAACACAAGAAAATATATCAAAACGGTGTTTTTATTTGCTGATATCGATCTAATACATGATTCTCAATACGTTACATGATTGTCTAAAACGCACGAAAAAATATTTATTTTCGTTACTACGGACAAGCGACCTGGATGAGTTTTAGATCCCTCATCGTGCGCCATCGTAGCATAATAATAGGCTCTTTGCAGGACTTGGTCACGTGCTTGGTTAGCAACGAGATTTTGGAGAGCAAAGCTGCTCTTGTTCCAAACAAAGAAAGGCATATATTGTTCAAAGTCGTCGATTGTCGTTAATTAGGGACCAAGTGTTTTCACGTACGTTGTAGTTGAGCACTCAACGCCTGGCATGGAGTAAGACCAAATCGAGCTCATTTCATGCATTCCAACATGAAGTTATTGAATGTTGTAATTAGTGCTATTGTTTCTCTGACGTCGTCGTCGTCCTCACGTCCCCGATGCTATAGGTCCCTATTGCTATTTGCCTACTGTACACACAAGTTTGATCTCCTGCCATTTAAGAGTGGATGCCAGTAAGGATCGAGACTAATTCTTCAACTCAAAAAATTCGAATTTAATTTTCTTTCGTCATATCATTCCTTTCGATGACCTATTTTAGGGAAAAATACTAAAAAGTTCCAGCGATTTTTATTTTAGGAGAAATTTCCAGTTTTTAAAAACCCGTCTGTCTACTTATTTTTTTTGGATAAATTATAAGCCAACTTTGAACAGTCGGTGTGTGTTCACCTCTAGAACTACAACAATGGCATTAAACACACTTAATAAACGTATCTTGGTCTTTTCTACTGTGTAATTTATTTTTCTGTAACTTCTGTAGTTATTTTTCAAATTTGGTTTTAAAAAGGTATACTGAGCGCCATGAACAGAACGTTGAAATATAGGCAATGTTTGAGGTACGAAAAAGGAATCTGGTACATAAATTTTTGATGAAAACGCCATGCCCCAGAAAAGCTTCACGTTTGCTCTATCAGTTTAGAAAGTTTCAAGCTTGGGAATTCAATGTAGCATTTTTGAGAAATAAAACTATTATGCTTGGGACTGCCAAAATTAGCATAATTTTCGTCCTGTGGCGGACATTTTTGTCATCCAAACACAAAACCTAACGCCAAAGCACGGCTATCTTGCATTTATAGTTGATTGCTGCTGATGGAAAACAATGTTCGAGTCAATAGGAATGATTTTCAACAATGTTTGTGTTTCGATAGTCGTAAATAACTCTCGCAAAAGTTAAAATTAGCATAGATGGTCGATCAGATAACAGCAAAATACGAATTTTGTTTAAACAACGTTTATACGAAATTTCACCCATTCAAGCAAGTATGAATTCTGTTTAGTATTATATTTTATGATTAAAACTATTATTTCATGCCGCAAAAAAATTTTATTCGAAGGGCAGTAGCGTGACTTGCAGCAGTTACATTGCGTTACATAATTGGCTTGTCAACAAAGTGGAGCATCGTGTCAAAATATCCGAACTCTTCATGATCAAGCGCCAGTTTGAACTGGAAATCAGTGCAATTGTTTGTAAATCTTATTTGGAGCAAACTCTAAGCATTTTAGAGTGAAGAACCACAATTTTCGGAAACGGTGTTTATATTTGATCAATTAATATGCTAATTGTCACTATTTTAGGAGCTTATGTGGCTGAAATAGCTCAAATATGGTTGAAAATAACTCTTATTAACTCCAAGATTGTTATCAGTTGGCAGCGATCAACTAAAAGTGCAAGATAGTCGTGTTTTGGAATTAAGTTTTGTGTTTTAACGACAAAAATGTCTGCCACAGGACGAAAATTATGCTAATTTTGGCAATCCCAAGCCTAATAGTTTTATTTCTCAAAAATGCTACATTAAATTCCCAAGCTTGAAACTTTCTAAACTGAAAGAGCAAACGTGAAGCTTTCCTGGGACATGGCGTGTTCTTCAAAATTTGATGTACCAGATTCCTTTTTCGTATCTCAAACATTGCCTATATTTCAACGTTCCGTTCATGGCGCTCAGTATACCTTTTTAAAACCAAATTTGAAAAACAACTACAAAAGTTACAGAAAAATAAATTATGCAGTAGAAAAGACCATGAAACGTTTATTCAGTGTACTGAATGTCATTGTTGTAGAGCTAGAGGCGAATACACACCGACTGTTCAAATTTGGCTTATTATTTAGCCGAAAATTTTCGGTCGACAGACGGGTTTTTAAAAACTGGAAATTTCTCCTAAAATAAAAATCGCTGGAACATTTTAGTATTTTTCCCTAAAATAGGTCATCGAAAGGAATAATATGGTGAAAGAAAATTAAATTCGAATTTTTTGAGTTGAAGAATTAGTCTCGATCCTTACTGGCATCCACTCTTAAATCTTTTCAGCACAACAAACTATTTTAGGAAAGAAAAACACAACAATTTTAGTCTCGCATTTAATAATAATAATTTAATAATAATAATTAAATAATAATAATAATAATAAAAATAAAAAATTAAATTAAATTTCATATCCTTGCAAAGTTTTTACAAAAGTTCTTCATGGATGCGTTGTGTTTACACTGCAGTGGTTGTCCAACTACGCAATTTTAACGTATTTATTTCCAAAATTAATCACAATTGCTTTCAGGTACCTACCTTTAAATGTCGTCACCGACCAATTAGTAGTTCTTTTTGTCTTCTCTGAATGTCTGTCGGACACAAATTGGTCCAACTTCAATGTCGGAAATCGAGCAGTAGTTTGACTTTCATCGTGTTGCTTGGGAAGCCAGTTAATATCAAAACATGGTAGGTTTTCATCAACGTCGTTGGGTGGATTCTCAGCCATTACTGTATATTTTTCTCAGTTTGTTTTACCTAGTTCTCACCGTTTTTTCTCAGTTAGCGTTTATTTTCATTGCTAGGTGAGAAAAAAAAGTGAAATTTTCGAGAGAAAAAGTCCAACGTGAGTGTGCTGCCTATGGGCAAATAGAGTCGATTTCGTATGACTGTGAAAAACCGCGGCGCACGGCACGGCACGGTCATACGAAATCTGCTCTATATGGTCCACGGTAATTAAATTAGCCAATCAGAGCTATGTTATTCTGTTATTTCAAAGTCCTTGCAATTATTCGGCTACGCCTCGGACTTGAACTAAACATAACCCAAGCTATGTTTTTGCTCACTTGGTCCTCACTTTTCCTTTGTGATAATCTCACAATGCATTGCGCGCGTACCGGAAGTCTGGAACTCTTGATGCTTGTATAATAATATCATTTTAGTATAATTTTAGACTTGAATACAGAGTTTCGCGCGCTCTGATTGGTCGACCGTCCAGTGAAATGATAATCAGTGCTCGAGCAGTGATTATGAGGTTTGCTTTTGCACGAACCAGATTAAGCTGAAGAAAAAATAAATAAAACGTTTCTATTTATCCTATATTCTAGTTATCACAGTGCGTAAAATCATTGCTCAACCAATCACACGGCTTTCGTTCGGGACATTTCGCTCTCGAACACCTGCGGTGGTATAGATCAGCGGTCATATGCTAGCCGGTACGTCTCATAGCAACCACATAGCAACCAAATGGAGGATTATGATAGATAGATAGATGCCTTTATTTACACAGGGTAGCTCAAATCAGTATTTACAAAGCTGTAAAAAACTGTTATCAATAGAGGCCCTAAATTAAAATACATTATCAGTGGAATTAAAAGCAGTGGAAAATATATTCTTCCAAATAATACGTTTTCCACCTTTCATTGCAGTGCTCTTGGCAGCTTTTTACATTTTTGTCAAGAGGTGACATTCAAATAAAAAACTGATTTTCACAACCTGATGTTTGAATGTTAAATAGAATATTGTAGATGTGGTCCGGCTAAAGTCTCCGAAAACGTCAGAAGAGTGGAAATTTGAGTTCCAGAAAGCATATCAAATTCATTGTAACATATACCTCTAATTAGTTTCCATGCCCTCGCCCCCTCTCTGACATGACATAAACAAAGTCAAAATCACGTAAAAATTACATTTTGTGATTTTACTCGATATCTTCGTAAACGACAACATTTTACCTGTGAATTCTCAATATATGTAATCTTAGCTGTAATATAAGATAGCTTTGAAAGTAACAGCTTTAAAATTAATGGGACAAAATAGATTTTGAAGAGCTCGGTTGTAGCGATTTTCACAAGCGAGCGTGACCTTCCATTTGTTGTCAAGGTCAGATGGGATAACTGTGTCTAAACTCTAATACGTATGCTCCAAACACTAGCTAGAGCGAATGTTCAAGTTTATTGGCAATGAGTTTGATATGCGAACGTTTGCAACTTTGCTAAGCTAAGGTAAACGCGCGGCTTAAAGTGTATATATGACCATTATGAAGTAAATAATGGGGTGGTGTAGTAGTTTCTTGGTTTGGGCTTCGCATTTGTGATGGTTGTCCAATACGCGAACATACATGCGTTTCGGCAAACCGTATTGCGGTCCGATACCATCAGTAGAAGTATTAAAGGCAGTTAACGTTATTGGGATAGGGACTTGTTTTTGGGACTTGTTGTATTTCCAACCTATACCCCTCGTAAATTTCGCCGGATCGACTCGGTTCGCCAATTTCGCCGGATCGACTCGGTCCGAGAATCGGTTCGCACCGTTCCGAGAACTGTGTTTGGGACTTGTTGTATTTCCAACCTATACCCCTCGTAAATTTCGCCGGATCGACTCGGTTCGCCAATTTCGCCGGATCGACTCGGTCCGAGAATTGGTTCGCATCGATCCGAGAACTTCCATGTTTGGGTTACCTTTTTTTGTATGTCCAATATAAACCCCTCGTAAATTTCGCCGGATCGACTCGGTTCGCCAGTTTCGGCGGATCGACTCGGTCCGAGAATCGGTTCGCATCGATCCGAGAACTTCCATGTTTGGGTTACCTTTTTTTGTTTGGGACTTGTTGGATGTCCAACCTATATCCCTCGTAAATTTCGCCGGATCGACTCGGTTCGCCAGTTTCGGCGGATCGACTCGGTCCGAGAATCGGTTCCCATCGATCCGAGAACTTCCATGTTTGGGTTACCTTTTTTTGTTTGGGACTTGTTGGATGTCCAACCTATACCCCTCGTAAATATCGCCGGATCGACTCGGTTCGCCAATTTCGCCGGATCGACTCGGTCCGAGAATTGGTTCGCATCGATCCGAGAACTTCCATGTTTGGGTTACCTGTGTTTGGGACTTGTTGGATGTCCAACCTATACCCCTCGTAAATTTCGCCGGATCGACTCGGTTCGCCAGTTTCGGCGGATCGACTCGGTCCAAGAATCGGTTCGCATCGATCCGAGAACTTCCATGTTTGGGTTACCTTTTTTTGTTTGGGACTTGTTGGATGTCCAACCTATACCCCTCGTAAATTTCTCCGGATCGGCTCGGTTCGCCAGTTTCGCCGGATCGACTCGGTCCGAGAATCGGTTCGCATCGATCCGAGAACTTCCATGTTTGTTGTTATAGAGGTTTGAAATCTCAATATGCTAATTTGATGACGTCAATTCGGGAATTTGTCATAACTTATTTCTATTTTTTCAAGTAGTGCTTTTTCTGAAATAGGAAAAAAGACTATAAAACTGTTTCTATAAACTGTTGAAAGATATCGCAAGTTTAGAAATGTCAGTAACTTGCACAAAGGCGTTTTTGTATAATAAATGATGACTGAATTTACGTCATCTGAATTGCATATTGAGAATTCAAACCTCTGTAAGCCCAAACCAGGAAACTACTACACCACCCATTATTTACTTTATAAATAATCGATTTCGACAATAAAAATTATGGGCCATATATACACTTTAAGCTGGCATAACAAGATACCTTAGCTCAATAAGCTCAACATGTCAAGTTCAGCTTAGACCATTTTAGCCCATTTATACGAGACTTTCCTAAGCTGCACCTTACTTCCTCTCGTTTAAGTGGGCCTATTGTGCACAATAGAATGACGAATACAACTTAGAGTCGTTTTCGTATGAGTGGGAAACCTACGGCACGGAGTTACGGTCACGGTACGGAATCGACTAGAGCAGATTCCGTATGACTGTGAAAAACTTACGGTACGGACGAGCCGTGCCGTGACCGTGATGATTTAGAATTTCGAATGAATCCGTGCCGCGTGACCGTGCCGTGCCGTGAGCCGTGGTTTTTCACAGTCATACGAAATCTGCTCTATAGAGTCTATCTACGCGCGCAAAATCATTGCTCAACCAAGCAATCATAATACTTGGATACGACATGATGATTGCGCGATACGGTCACGGTACGGCACGGCACGAACCGTCGGAACTGTAGCTATGACTTCCCACTCATACGTTAACGACTCTAACAGTTTTGTATGGTATCTATATTATGAAAGTATGCTGTACTTACTGTATACAACAAGTTTAGTTGTTTTAGATTCTACTTTTACACCTGATTGTAGAACGATGGTGACTTCACATTTGTAGATATAATCGTCAGCAAGTACTTGGACTGGTGTGGAATCTTTATTGGTGCCTTGGTTAGTGATATCTTTTATAGTGAATTCTGCTTTTCCATTAGAACCTCCAGGGCTTCCCTTGTCAAACACGAAGTTGAAGTAATTGCTATCAGTTTTTGCTGGAGGTTTAAGAACGTAGTAGAATGCAATAACTTTCGTAGTCGTAACGTCTTCTTGACCATTTTTTATTTTGCATCTCTTGATCTCGAGACTGCTAAATGTGTCCGAGGCGCTGAGCTTCCATTCCCACTTCATCGTAACAGTTTTATTGTTCGGACCAACACCCAGTTGACTTGGTGGATTATTCATTCATTGATATCCATCTATATTTGATGAAAATGTACAGGTCAAAAGGTATGTCTGTAAAGTCCAACCATCGATATCAGGGAGTTCATTTATCTTATGTAATGTGCTCCTGCATTTGTACGTATCACCTTTATTGGGTGGCATGCCAGAAATCATCAAAAATGATCAATTTGTCATCGTGAATGGACGTCAAAACCGAAGGCAGCCCAAACATTTCTTCTGAGGCTACTTTTATTTTACAATTATAATAAAAGTTAAATAAAACTCCGTCTTGAATTTCAACGAAAGCTCTTTGTTTTGAACGGAGAATACTCCAGTTTCGAGTTGTTTACGCACCTTGACAAAAGACGCATTTGCTCAGCCTTAAGCTCAATTCAGCGTAAATTATTCACAAATACCAACGAGAATGTGAAAAAATGTTGACATAGGACAATATAATCATTTTTTAATTCCACGGGTTATTCTCTGGATTGAGGCTAAGGCTGAGCAAATGCGTTATTTGTCAAGAAGTACAGCAGTGTCTAAACAACTCGAAACTGGAATATTGATAAAGCCTATACCTAAATCTAATGTGGTTTGTAGGTTGGATAATTCATGACAACAATTTTGTATCTTCAACCTTAGTTTTAATAAAAAAACTGCCAAGCTTTCGGGCTAATTAAGCGCCCATCTTCAGGGCTAAAATGCTTTTAAAAGATCTAATTACAACGGCTATAAGTATACGAATACAAACAAACGCCACCAAACAGCAATAATTGTGCAGTCTATTTATATTTTTTATTCATTCATCCATTCATTTACTCATTCTTTCGTTCATTCATTAGTTCATTAATAATAATAATTCATTACATTTATTCATTAATTCATCCATCCATTCAGTTCATTCATTATTTCATTTATTCATTCGTTCATCCTTTCGTTCATTCATTCATCCATCCATTCGTTCATTCATTCATTCGTTCATCCATTCAATCATCCATTTATTCATTCTATCATTCATTTATTCGTTCTTCCATTCGTTCATTCATTCATTCGTTCATTCATTTATTCATTCATTCGTTTACTCAATTTTATTCTATTTTTATAGTTCATCGCGCATTGGCTACCTTTCTATTTATTATTTTCAATTCTTACGTTAATATTTCATTTTCTATTCCTCGCGCACCTTTTTCATTCTTTCTATTAATATTTACTCTATATTCAGTAACTTTAGCGTTGTTCAATTTTGCTTGCTTTGCGCGAGCTTGTTCAGTTTGTTGCGCACGAGCTTGCTTGTTTGGTGGCATTTGTTTGTGTTCGTATACTTATAGGCGTTGTAATTGGATCTGCACAGGAGGGAGGGGGTGACTCCATTGTTCTCGAATTAGCATTTTTGACTACTCATAGTTACCAGTGTGACGTCACGGCTCCTTCGAACGAATTTCAATATGGCAGCCAATCTGGTCTTCTTTATGCCGACTATACAACGCTCAATATTCTGTTCAGATCTATATGTACAGTCTATATGTATATATTTTTAGTATCTAGAGGTATTAATGTGTAAGAATATCTCTACCAAGATATTAGTAATGCAAGGATGAAGTGTTTTTTTCGGAGTTTTAGTCTTGATGGTTATCAAAATGGAGACCGAAATCTTTCGACCGGGTAAAGGTCTCGGCTTTCTAGAGAAGCTAAATTAAGCAATGGTTACTTCAAAAAAGGAGGTTCTGCTTAGAAGGTAATAACCATGGACTGTGTGGAATATGGTGGATGTATATGCTCTGAATCTTTGTATCTTTGCCACCAAAGTTGTTGTGTACAAAATAAGGACACGATGATTGGAGACCGTCATATGTATTTCCTTGGATTTCGTGGTGAAACTGTGTTCTCTTCATTTGCTAAGTACTTTTACATTAGTTATTTATGTATGTCACTCATGAAGTAGAATGTGGCTTGGTTTCAATACCAATTTAGTTAATTTAGTTAGTTTTATTGCTATTAAATGACCGGTTTCTGACAGTAAATATAAAGATATATATTAAGCTATAAAATGATGGTATTTTTATTTCAATCTGTTGACTGGTTGTTGTGCTATGTTTAATTAATCAAGTATACATATTTTCCCCAAAATTGACTTGGCAATGGCGAGGTACCCCCCCCCCCCCCCCCCCCCCCCCCCCCCCCCCTAAAAACGATGGCAAGAATATATTATTAATTATATATTAAATTAAAGATAATATATTAATATGTTAATTAAATATATATATTAAGAGGATATTTATTTCAACATCGCGTAATATCCGCCAAAAGCGCCAAAAACCAGCCCTTTTGGACAGTTTGAATTTCGATTTTCGCTTTGGATTAACACTCTAATTTTATTTTAACCAAGCACAAACTATTAAAAACAAAGTAAATTGTCTGCCTAAAGCTGTTTTAGCGTTGTACAAAGCCGTTTTCCTGCTTTTTGTTTCAAATTTGGGGTAATTCAGGGAAAAACATCAGCAACACTAGCAAATATACAGATCTAGCCCATGTGGACAGTTTTCAAATCAAAATTTCACTTTGGATTAACACTCTTATTTCACTTTTACCGTTCAAAAACCATCACAAATACCTTGAACTCTTTGCTAAAGCAGTTTTAGCCTTGTACAAAACGTATTCTCCATGCTATTGGTTTTTGGCGCTCAATACGCGCGTTCGTAAACAATATCCTCTTAATATTATTATATTATATATTATATACAGCGTTTTGCAAAAATTCTGTAAAATCCTAATATATCGATATATCAATATATAGTAATTTGCATAATCCTAATTCTTTGATTTTAGCTATTATTAAACCTGAATCTAAACCCAATTAACCTTTGTAGTATGTATGTGAAAAAAATAATTGAAAAATTTGAATTTTAGAGGGCTTATTCAGCCATTTTATGATGAAAATTGCCCACAATGCACCCGATATATTGATATATCGATATATATTACTTTTACATAATTTTTGCAATCGGCTGTATTAACACAATGATAATATAAAGAGAGATTTGGATTATATCAAAACGAGAATAAGAATAAATATTGTATTCAGTGCACTCGAATAAAGTTTAAAAAAAAAAAGATCTGCGGAGGGTGCTCAGGTCTTGATCGGCTGGGTTTAGATAGGGGGGTGTACCACTAGGGTCTGTAAACCCTGACCCTATCATAATGAGAACTGTCTTACAACAAGACTTTTAAGTCTTTAAAAAGCTCAATATTTCAGAATCAGTCAGGCTTGATTTTAGAATTGATACAATATACAATGATCTCATTCTCAGTTGTTCAATGTAGCTGTTCTTAGTAACATGCTCAGAACAAGACTATTAACCAGTTGAACTGAAAACCTCGAAATTTCTGGGAATTTTTGATAACTATATGTTTTGAAATCAACTGAAAATTGTTAGTAATTCCTATAGGAATACCCAATAATTCCCAGACTGACAAAGAAAACTTCTATACCATTTAATTCAAATCTGAAATACTGAATATTATAGACCATGTTAATAACATAATACATATAAAATATAATTAATAGAGTGATGGCACTTAACCCGTGAAACAGATATTAGCCAAGTAGATATTACTAGACACTAAATTCCTTTGTTTTCTTTTCTTTTCTTTACTTTTTCACGGGTTAGAGTGATTCCAATAAACCTGGGCACTGCTAATTAGCTGCCAGTGTTTATTAGATGCAAAGAAACAAAAGAAAACAAAAGAGTTTATTGGAATCATGCACACTCTATTAGTGCCATAATAATAATAATAATAATAATATCAATTAGTAATAAGCTAATAAATATACTAATTAATAAATCATAGAAATTGGCTTAAAGCTACTTGGCTGGGCAGTTTGTTCCACTCCTGTTACAAGGTTCTTGGAAAGAATGAGTATTAAAAAAAGCATGGCATATATGTTATGATTCTGTCTTCGGATTTTGGGCTTCCTGTGGTGTACATATGTGCTCAAATGATTAAAACGCAAGAAATTCGGTTACAAATCAACCTAAGCGCAGCAGGTTATAGTTTTCTCTAGCTTTCTATAGATATTTCGTATTTCTAAAGTAATATTTGTCTCAAATGTTAAGCTTTGAAAATTTTCGATTTTGCGAATTATAAGGTTTACAGTGCATCGTGTCCTTATTTTGTACACAACAACTTTGGAGGCAAAGATACAAAGATTCAGAGCATGTACATCCACCATATTCCACACAGTCCATGATTATTACCTTCTAAGTAGAACCTCCTTTTTTGAAGTAGCCATTACTTAATTTAGCTTCTCTAGAAAGCCGAGACCTTTACCCGGTCGATAGGTTTCGTTCTCTATTTTGATAACCGTCAAGATTAAAACTCCGAAAAAAAAACATAATCCTTGCATTACTTTTATCTCGATAGAGATATTCTTACACATTAATACCTCTAGAAACTAAAAAAAAATACATATACACTGTACACGAAGATCTGACCAGAATATTGAGCGTTTTATAGTCGGCATGAAGAAGACCAGACTGGCCGCCATATTGAACATTCGTTCCAGCGAGCCGTGACGTCACACTGGTGGTATGAGTGGGTCATTTTTGAACAATAGAGTGACCCCCTCCCTCCTGGATCTGCATTTAGCCCTGAAGATGGGCGCTTAGCCCGAAAGCTTGGCAGCTTGTTATTAAAAACTAAGGCTGAAGATACAAAATTGTTGTCAAGCCTATACTTGTTTACGTGAGAGAGGGATACATAAATAACACTAGCGTAATTAGGATCTTCCTAGCAGTCGAATCAAACTAACCTACCGGTTATATGGAGGATATTACGTGACCGCGCGGATATACGATTTATCTTCTCATGTTGAGAAATGTCGCACTCGTTCACTGCGCTCACTCATGAGATAATACTTCAGTTTCGAGTTGTTTACACACCGCTGTACTCCTTGAAGAAAGACGCATTTGCTCAGGCTTAGCCTCAATTCAGTGTAAATTATGTACAAATACCGACGAGAACGCGAAAAAGTGTTGACATTCAACAATAGAAACCATTTTTAATTCCACGGGTTATTCTCTGGATTGAGGCAAAGCCTGAGCAAATGCATCGTTTGTCTTATGATTAACCATAGTGCTAGGATGTTCCTCAGTAGCACAAGTTTATCAGTTACTTCTATACTGTCACGTGTTACCCTCTTTAAATAAAGTCTTACTTACTTACTTACTTACTTACTTACTGGCGTTATCCATCTCTCATATAAACAGGGCCCAAAACTAGCTATTGACGCAAGATTGTTCAGTTGAAATCGCAAAATATCACACCACCTTCGCCCAAGGGAGCACATCAAAATTTTGTTTGTCGTCTTTTGTAGGCCGTTTTATGTTGTTTCGTAACCCGTATAAACAGGCGTTCCTAGTTATATAAACAGGCGTTACTAGCTAACGCCCCTCCGGGACTCACCTTGTCAGCGGTTTGCTCGAGCTCGGATGACTTCGTTCCCAAACCTTCTCGTAATTAGCTAAGAACGCCTGTTGATACGAGGAACGCCTGTAAAATACGAACGCCTGGTACGAAACAACATAAAACGGCCTACAAAAGACGACAAACAAAATTTTGATCTCGTCGCTTCGCTCCTCGCAATGTGTCTTCGGACCGAAGTCGGCTCGCCCCTCCGGGACTCACCTTGTCAGCGGTTTGCTCGAGCTCGGATGACTTCGTTCCCAAACGTTCTCGTAATTAGCTAGGAACGCCTGTTGATACGAGGAACGCCTGTAAAATACGAACGCCTGGTACGAAACAACATAAAACGGCCTACAAAAGACGACAAACAAAATTTTGATGTGCTCCCTTGCTTCGCCTCATAATTGCAACCGATCACATGAAGTTATTTCACTGGCAACAACTTTGAATTCCAATTGTAACCACATGACCACATATCAACCAATGACTTTATTGTACCGCAATATAAGCTATTTAGAAATTCAAGTTATTTTCCGTCTTCGTAAAGTTTTCCTGAGTTTATCGTCCATCGAATGACGATTGTTACTATTTTTTTTAGACTAATGTGTACTTATAAACCATAGATTCTTACACGAAACAAAAAATTATCAATAACTAATTAGTCAAGAAAACGATGGAAGCAAAAGGAGCAGGAAAGTCAAATCTGATGATGCATAATATTATTAGATCTGCAATGAAAGACGTGACGTTGTTTCAACTGAATACTCCAGTTTGGGGTTGTTAGACACCGATGTTCTCCTTTGCAAAAGCCGCATTTATTCAGCTTCAATCCAGTGAAAATTATTCACAAATACCAACGACAACCAGAAAAAATGTTGAGCTTGGACAATAGGGCCTTTATTAATACCACGGGTTATTTTCTCGGCTGAGGAAAAGGCCGAACAAATGCGTCTTTTGTTAAGAAGTACACCAGTGTCTAAACAACTCGAAACTGGAGTATTGCAATATCAATATATATAACTAAAATTGGAATTATAAATCGAGTTATATATTTGTCAAAACCGATAAAACTCAAATGTTTTGTCTTTATTTTACCTAGAAACTACTAAAATTGGAATTATATTTTCTTTACAACGATCAGAATAAGGAATATAGTTTTTAAACTCACTGAACTTCCGCTTTGTTCTAATATATGTCGGCGATGTATTCAAATAACTGAAGTATCTTGAATTCGATTGAGGCCTAAAGCTACTGTATGAGTCGTGTTATCATCATACAGTAGCTTTAGGCCGCAATCGAATACAAATTACTTTATCTGATATGCTACTGAAGGACAACTTCCTCCGAGGTATTCAAAACATACTACCTGTATGTAAAGTGTAATATAAGAGGAGACTTGTTATAACTTCTCACAACGGTTAAGCCGCATCTACACGAACAAGATTTCCTTGACAAGTTTTCCTTGACAAGTTTTCCTTGACAAGGAAAAATTGAATTTTTTTTGTCATCTACACGAGCAAGTTTTCCTTGACAAGGAAAAATTGGCAATGTTTTTGTCGTCTACACGAGCAAGCTTTCCTTGTCAAGGAAAATTTGTCAAGGAAAACTTGCTCGTGTAGACGTGGCTTTATGTTGTAGTTGTAAACAGTACATATAGCTCCATAGACATGACGCAGACATAAATCGAGAAATGATTCTAATCTAATAATGACTTTCATTACTTACCAATGTGTGAAAATAGCAGTATTGACCAAATTAGCTGCAAGTAGCAAAGCATTTTGTAGCAATGTCAAGTGAATGATCACCAAGGAGTTCTCAAAGATCTGCAATGTGTTCATACAGGTAGTATGTTTAACAAATTGCAGATGGTTTTGAGTTGTCTGTACACACACTTGACGTCATAAACTATTCCAAACTCAAGTGGAATCACGAGTGTAGCGAGTGATTTCATTGCCAAGTTTTGGACATTTTATGACGTCACGTGTGTGTCAATAATAATAATAATAATAACAGGATAAAAGTACAGACAACGAAAAAACAATCTTCAATTTGTTTTTTACAATAACAAAGTAAAAAAACATCCAAACACAAGGGGTTTGAAAGAAAAACTGTTTCAAGAGCACTCTATGTGTCTGTACTCTTATTGACAACGGCTCAGAGCCAATCAGATTGCGAGATTTCGCTCTATTATTGTAAAATTCTGAATACATGTATCGCCGAAATAGAGTAGAACAAAGCGGAAGTCAGTCAATGAGTTATCATGCAGTGTGACAGGTCAGGGGTTTGTCTTTAATAGACCTCTTTAGCTTGTATGTAAATTGCCCATTTCAGATCATGTGATGTAAACATGGTGTTCTCTGGAGAATTAGTCCTTTCAATATGAACGAATAAATTTCAGAAATATAAAGGAACAATTCTCCAGAGAATATCATGTTTACATCACATGATCTGAAATGGGCAATTTGCATACAAGCTGAAGAGGTCTATTTGTACTCAGTGATCTGAAGAGTGACTTTGTTCTACGAGTAACGGCTTACAAGTCTCTAGCGAAATGACTGACTGGGTTGATAATATGTACACTACTTAGATAATTCACAAACAATCGTGATAGATTGAACACACCACTTACATCACCAGCTGTAAACTGAATTCCGCTGATGAAAAAGAGACATGATATATACGTAAAAATAGCAGGAGCCCATAAGTAGGAGCATCCATGCTACATATTGGGTCTATGTCACGGCGTTTGAACAACTTTGGCTATGTTTAGAACGCACGATTTCTCGAAATTGACCAATCACTGTGAACTTCCGGTGATATTTGCAGCAACTCGTTTTATTTGTTGCAACTCGTTTTATTTGCTGCATCTCGTTTTATTTGTTGCAACTCGTTTTATTTGTTGCAACTCGTTTTATTTGCTGCATCTCGTTTTATTTGTTGCAACTCGTTTTATTTGCTGCATCTCGTTTTATATGTTGCAACTCGTTTTATTTGCTGCATCTCGTTTTATTTGTTGCAACTCGTTTTATTTGTTGCATCTAGATCTCGTTTTATTTGTTGCAACTCGTTTTATTTGCCGCAATTCGTTAATTTGCAGCAACAGTGATTGGTCAATTTCGTGTTCTAAAAATAGCCAAACTTGTTCCTACTTATGGGATCCTGGTAATAGATAATATATTTTTATTACTCGGACAGAGTAAGTCATACAACACTATGGCTAGAGTGAAATAGAAAAATAATATATTGACGCCACTCCACACTGTACAGTTTTTGGGTCATTTGCAGCCTGAGCATCCCATAATGTTTTAGCCAAAGCAATATAATTCAAAATGGCCGCCATATCTGTAAAAAGGTACGTATATTGCCCAACTCCCTACCCAAATATAATAGTCCATCCCATATTCAACTTTTCTGAGTGACGAAAAGTGTATGTAAGAAGAACCGTGGAATGAAGAGCTGCAAGACCGCTTTACAGAAGCCATGGAGAGACATCTTTTGTTGGAAAAGGAAATCAAAGCCAGAGAAAAGTCGATCAGGCAACAAAAGGAACAAAAAAGAAACAAGACAAAGAAAGCTTGAAATTCAAAAGAATGGTTGAATAAACCCGAACAAAGCGAGCTATTAAAGAAACAATAGTTAGACAAATATTTGATGATGTTGAGAGCTTGTTTACCAAATCACTCAAGATTCGTCGCGTCGGGATTAAAGGATCATTTGAATGTCTTACCATATCGTTTTTATTATTATTTTATTACTTAGACTCTTCTTTCAACATACGGCCTACGTCATACTAATGATTTTCAGTAGGGCTTTGATATTAAATAGTGGATAAATAAATTAATATATAATACAAAACGTATAAAATCACACAATCAGCTAAATACATAAGCATAAAATCGAGAAAAATTAAAATCAAAAGATAAAATCAGTCTGAATGAGACTAATCGTTCCCCTAACCCCAACCACTGATCAATGAAGACATCACGCTTCGTTGCAATTGCAACCCTTTTTAGTATATTCAAAAAGTGTGTCATTGTGTGCACAGACTGATAAATCACTGCTGTGGATACTATTGTTCCTATGATATAATACGATGCAGTGTTAGTCCGGTCAATTGCAGCAAAAAAATAACATTTCATCTCGTGATATCCACTTAGTGAATTCGCAAGGCTTTTGTAAAGGTTTAATAGTAACGGATTGCATGTTTTGCTATTGAGATCTGAGGAAGGTTTTCGTACAATGTGCAAAACAAAAAGAACGAGACGACGTAGTCATCAGGAAAGACTACCAGTAGTACAGCATGCAGCACACGGAGTAGGACACATCCTAAACGACCTTGTATCTAATGTGTGGTTCAGCTACTTGATCATCTACCTCACCAAAGTTGTACAACTGTCCAATCAACACACAGGGCTTGTGATTCTACTAGGACAAGTAGCAGATGCGATTTTAACTCCATTTATCGGCATTATATGCGACAGGACGGTCTGTCGGTACGGTCGTCGAAAACTATGGCACCTGATTGGCACGGTGTTTGTAACGGTTACCTTCCCGCTATTGTTAATTCACCTACTCAAGGATGACACAGTGGATGTGTTTAAGATGGTCTACTATGTTGGAGTGGCGGCTGTGTTCCAGTTTGGTTGGGGATGCGTTCAGATAAGTCATTTGGCTTTAATACCAGAGATATCTCGTCGAAAAAATGAGCGTGTGGATCTAAACGCCACAAGGTAGAATGTTAAAAGTAATTAGTAAAGTAAAAGCCGTATTTAACGTCCGTAACCCCTTCAGTCGAAACTGTTCTCGCAGGAGGCAGACGGTGCGCCCTTTTACCCCCTCCCTCCATCAGTGCTCCGTCTTACGGGTATTCAGTTAAAGCTGTTCTGAGCTACACGGATTAGAGGGAAATCGAAACAAGGATGTTAGGTCATGACGAATCGAACCGGGTACCTCTCGCAGAGTAGGCCGCGCACTAACCAACTAAGCCATCCTTGCTCCTATTAGGACTAGTTAGTGTAAGGAAAATTATAGTTGGTATAGGTATAGTCACTCGATCCTTCTTTATTATTTTGGTTATATTGTAAGAGCCTTCTTTTATTGGTGAAGGTCAAGGTTTATCGTTTGAATGTCTCAATTCAAAAAGGAAAAGGGATCTGAAAATACAACAACAGGAACAACAATTGTCGATTAGTATCGTCCCACAAGTCAGGCTAAAGATATGAACAAACCAATAATATATTCTGGTTAAACAACCGTATGTTTGAATGTTTTCGCATTTTGCATCTCATTAGATATTTCGTTGAAGATGCTGTAATTGCCCTCATCACTATGACGACAGAATCGTGAAGAACAATAGAAATTTGAACTAAATCTGCCCTGCTGAGGTTCGCTTGATTTCAAATTGGCTAGTTTCCAGATATTATGTTCTTTGATGCTTTTCTCACAGTATTTACTGTGTTTGGTGACATTTATCACATTTTTGGTCACGTTTTGTTCTGGATATCCGCCTGAATTGAAGGGTGATCAAATGCATACAAAAATAATCGTTTTAAAACAACAGTTAAGTAAGCATAAAAACAATCAATTGCATACAAGTTATTATTCAACAAAAAGGCTCTGGGGTTCAGTTTATATAACTGACTAGTAAGTTTATATATATACATTTGTCGATGTTTGTCCAAAATACACTGTGCGGTACATGTGGGTGACTAGCGGTACATGTAGGTGACAATAAATAAAACAAACAAGTTTTTTATTTTTTTTATAACAACTTTAATAGAAGACAATAATACAATACGTAATATTTTTCCAAGAGGAACCTTAATTAACAAAACCTTTTAAAATTAAAATTAAAATTAAAATTAACCTTAATTAACAAAATTACTTGATTCTGATCGATTGGAGGACAGGAGTACAATTAATCGCCAATTGTACTCGTAGTAGTACCTATTACCTATTTTATAGTTTGTCTTCTTGTGTATTTTAATTGCCCTAAATATAAATTAGATTTAGGCAATTGACCAGAGACAAGTAAATGAGCACATGTGTTTGACCCACCAATATACCATTTTCTCCTTCGCTTGACTGCCCTCAGTCAAAGAAAAGGATCAAGTTGAGGCTGACGTTCCAGCTCTCCGATCCTTTGTACCATACTCAACGTTAGCCTCGACTTGGTCCTTTTCTTTGAAGTGCAGTCACGCGAATGTTAATTAGTGGCATATTACAAATATGCGAGCAAAAAGGTCTTCAAAGGTTTCTACTCTTTATTTTGTCAGGTCTGCTATGACATTTATATGTGGTATTTATACCTATGGAGTCACTTGGATATTATTGGGACAGAGTACAGAAAGTAAAATAACTCCCAAAGTCTGGAAAGAATTCATGGTAAGTTTTCCTGACAAAAAGCTTGCAATGCAATATGTAATTAGGCATTGCAATCTGTATTAGGAAATGGTGCAAGAGGATCCGCTTCGAGGAACACTATCCCATCCCCTCCTCTTCTTTCTAATATCTTCCCTTTTGTCATGCTCGAGGATCCAGTGGTTTTTGTCCAGCGATTCGAAGTCACACACTGGATCGTCGAGCATGCCCTTTCGTTTCCTTCTCCTATCATCCCGACCCATATCTACACTGCACATTTGGAAGATCGACTCTCATCTCTGTTTTTAATTTCTTATTTTCAGTACCTATCTTTCATCATCGTTGTCTCTGGAAATCTGTTCAACGTGATTTTTCACATGGTTATCAAGGAACCACTATCGCCTGCGTACTTAGAACGACTAGCAAAGAAACAACAAAACGATGTTACTGCGGGACCAGCATGCGCTACAGGTAGGAAAGTCGACCCCTATATAAGCTTTTTGGTTGTTTCTTCTGTATGCAAGATAGATAGATATATACTTTACAGCTCTATGGAGATTTTTCTTTTCACGCGGCCATTCACTTTCGTTCGTTAATCGTTGCGTTCAGTCCTTGCATAACGCTTCCATTGCACTTGACTAGAATGATTTGCATTGGTTGATTATCTCATCCGTTTATTTTATTCAAAGTTTTTTTCCCGTAGAAGTGTATTTCCTGAACACGGACCCTTTCATCTACAAAACATAGCTTCATCAATCACGCACTGGATATAAACGCCAATAGAATCCACCAAGAATTGGAGACACAAGAATTGATACACTGCCATGGTTCACCAAATATCAGTATAAGAGAAAGCGTGACAAATGACCCCAGCGTGACCATGAATGCCAGTGTGGCCGAAGTCATCGAAAGCTGTATCAACGTTTCCAATTGTGGTTGTGTGACAGGAAATATCGCCGATTGTCCAAACTCATGTGATGGCATTGGGAACTGTGCAACAAACGATAACCCTTCAACGAGTCAGAATGATTGCGTAACTATACTAGATAGATGGCCACCATCATTGTTATCGAAATCCAGGATGGAATGGATGAAAAGGCCTGATCTTTATAAGGTTCGTTTTGCAAATAAAGTCTGCATGATTAGGTTTCCAGACAGTCCCATCCTCTTGCTAATTAAGCCTGGCTAAGTTTCTAGACAGTCCCATCCTCTTGCTAATTAAGCCTGGCTAAGTTTCTAGACAGTCCTCTCCTCTTGCTAATTAAGTCTGGCTAAGTTTCCAGACAGTCCCGTCCTCTTGCTAATTAAGTCTGGCTAAGTTTCTAGACAGTCCCATCCTCTTGCTAATTAAGCCTGGCTAAGTTTCTAGACAGTCCTCTCCTCTGATCTTGCTAATTAAGTCTGGCTAAGTTTCCAGACAGTCCCGTCCTCTTGCTAATTAAGCCTGGCTAAGTTTCTAGACAGTCCCGTCCTCTTGCTAATTAAGCCTGGCTAAGTTTCTAGACAGTCCTCTCCTCTTGCTAATTAAGTCTGGCTAAGTTTCCAGACAGTCCCGTCCTCTTGCTAACTATAAGTCTGGCTAAGTTTCTAGACAGTCCCGTCCTCTTGCTAATTAAGTCTGGCTAAGTTTCTAGACAGTCCCGTCCTCTTGCTAATTAAGTCTGGCTAAGTTTCTAGACAGTCCCGTCCTCTTGCTAATTAAGTCTGGCTAAGTTTCTAGACAGTCCCGTCCTCTTGCTAATTAAGTCTGGCTAAGTTTCCAGACAGTCCCGTCCTCTTGCTAACTATAAGTCTGGCTAAGTTTCTAGACAGTCCCGTCCTCTTGCTAATTAAGTCTGGCTAAGTTTCTAGACAGTCCTGTCCTCTTGCTAATTAAGTCTGGCTAAGTTTCTAGACAGTCCTGTCCTCTTGCTAATTAAGTCTGGTTAAGTTTCCAGACATTCCCGTCATCTTGCTAATTAAGTCTGGCTAAGTTTCTAGACAGTCCCTTCCTCTTGCTAATTAAGTCTGACTAAGTTTCTAGACAGTCCCGTCCTCTTGCTAATTAAGTCTGGCTAAGTTTCAGGCAGTTCCAGACATGTACAATTTCCATAATCTGGTGATTTTGTTTTTATGCAGACAGCAGTGGCTTACATGTGTGCCCGTTTGGTCGTCAACGTATCGCAGTCTTATCTTCCTCTATATCTCACAGAAACACTAAACTTCAGAAAGGTAAAGTAGCCACCAGTTTCGCTACTTATTCAACGTACATATCACATTCTCTGTTGTCGAGAAACTCGTTACTATATGGTAAAACGAGTCTCTCTCGGCCCAGCCACACTTTATAGTTGTTACATATTATGTTTCCTAGCCACACCTGTTCTAATTAACTCGTTACTATGGTAAAACGAGAGTAAATACTATGTCTCCTAGTCACACTTTATAGTAGTTACATATTATGTTTCTTGGCAAAACCTGTTTCTAAAGCCAACTCGTTGCTAATGGTAAAACGAGTCTCTATCTCTTAGTCACACGTTATAGTAGTTACATGATTATGTTTCCTGGCAAAACATGTTTCTAAATAACTGCTCGTTCACAGGAGGCCATAGCGTATTTCCCCTTGGTAGCACTTATCGGCGGTGTCTTAACAACTTTTCTCGTTAGGATCCTGAGTAAAAAACTGGGACAAAAGGTATAACGTATATCTTGGTGAACATAAATTCTAATATCGAAGGGAAAAACATCAGATTTTTTACCAATGTATCTTTATCTAAAATATTTCAAAAGGATCTTCCCATCGACGATGTGCCAGTGCATAACGTATCCACGTCTGTCATTGGTACGCGCTATATTGCAAGCAATAATTCAACATTATATTAAGATCGCTGTCTTCTTAAGCAACGATGCTGGATCGACGCAACATTTTTGTGTTTATATAACTGTGCAATCTGACAATTTTTAAAAGGAGTTATTACTGTGGAATGTAGCTAGTAATCGCGCTACATCATTGCATGAATGAGGAACCAACTTTTGTCTTTAAGCGTTACAGTTTCTTTTAACGAAGCCTCATCTTTTCCAGATAACGTACATCATTGGTGGAACAATATCTGTTGGCGCATGCGTCTGGTTCTACTTGCAGTCTGTGGACATGCGCAATGCTGTTTATGCGGGTATTGTTCTATATGGCAGCGGAGGTTCTGTAATGTTAGTGACGTCACTGTCGATGATTGCTGACATTGTTGGTGATGACAAGGTACATTTGCCGGAAATGGTCATTTGCACGTTCACCTTTCTGATGTTGTAAACTCGTGGATTACAAATACCACTCATGCCAATCAGTTTTCAACTTGTACCAGTAATATAATATTTGTGACTCAGAAATGTGGAGCATTCGTCTATGGTGTCATAAGCTTTTCAGACAAATTGTCCAGCGGCGTTGTCATAGCAATCATCCAAGAACTCAGCCCACTTGAGCATCAAGGGTAAGTACATTTATTCTGTTACTATAGCAACAACGTCTACGACATTCAATTCGGCCAAACTCTTGGTTTTTTGTTTTGCAGAGAGGCGTGTTTACAATGTAGCGAGTATGTACGTCATGTACAGAGCATTGTTCCAGGTCTTGCAGCAGCCATTGGCTTGTTAACTGTAATCTTCTTCTATGCCGATTCAAGATTTATCTGTAAAAGAAAAGGTAAATACATTAATTGTACTATCGTGAATTTCGCATTTGGAAATTGGAAATGGAATTGACTCGTTGATATTTGTGTCCATACAAGGATGGGGTGGCTAAATTGCTTCCTTGATGAACCAATCAGAAGGCAAGAAAAATAATCACTGCGTCCAATTGTCTTGCTTGTTCGTACCTGCAGGGGCGTAGCCAGGATTTTCACACTCCATATCGCTCACCACCAAATGCCCCTCTCCTCTCCTCAAACATATAAATTTTAAGAGTAGACCCAAAGGAAGGGGGGTCAGAGGCATCCTGTGACCTCCCCATGCCTACGCCCCGGACCTGACCACAAGACTAGTGTGGGACCAAGCGTAGGTGTCCACTAATGGCGGAAGGTCATCAAAGTAATATTTTAATGGACGAAGAAACTTTCAGGGCCTCTGAGATATAACCGCTTACGGCAGGTTTTCGTTAGCGGAAGTGCTGCTGTAATTCATTTCTTTTTTTCTGTTAGCGGAATGCCGTGATGCCGGTGTACAAGTTAACGTAGATCAGCAACGGTTAGACACAGACAGTACTAGTGACCGTGTAGGATCCTCATCGTACGAACACGAGGGGTACAGCGATACGGTAGAGTGTGTTGCACAGATACAATGCAATAATGAGAAAAAAATCACAAAAATGGACACCAGGTATGCATATAAACCTGGGTGGTTCGAGTCACGAGGGGTGGGAAGAACAATGTCATGTTATTGTTGGTGTAGTAAACCACAAATGTGGTTTACTACACGATGATGATGAAGGCACTGTTCACGACTATCTTTAATTGATGTACTGAATTTTCAGATTTTTCTTCAAAACCTTGTGGTGGAAACACGCATGCGCATATTGGAAGAATCGCGCGCTTTTGGTTGCAGCAACCCGCGGAAATCTTGCGCTGTCTCTTGTTTCAAATCAGTTAAACGGATTTTGTATGGATGGGATTTAGCGGAGTGTTGGATGTGGTTTGACATGGCGATGTGAATATTGATGATATGAATAGGACTGGTGTGAAAAAGCGGATAGTATGATGGTACGAATGTATATATGTTGAGTATGTTAACAAAACGCGAGAAGGCGAAGGGCAGATAATGAGCAATTATTCCCCGAAGTGGAGGTGAGTAGTGGTGGATATTTACCGAGCCACGAGTCCTCGAGCAGCAAGGTAAATATTCACCACTACTCACCGACACTGAGGTGGATAATTGTTTTAGTATTTACCAAATCATTTGGTGTTGGTTGGAGCAGCTAGTTCATTTATTTCTAAAATGTCAACTTTCGGAGACTGTACCGAAACGAGACGCCATTTTGAATCTCGTCCCAAAACAGTGAATAGGGGACCTTAAACACCGAGGACGGAATGGACGACGACGACGTCAGAGAAACAATAGCGTTAATTACAACATTCAATAACTTATTGTTGAAATGTATGAAATAAGCTCGATTTGGTCTCAACTCCAGGCGTTGAGTGCTAAACTACAACGTGAAATGCCTATGTTTGACGACGCAAAGAGAACGAGAAAGTCAGTTCGTTATTTGTACGGATAGCTGTTTTCAGTCAACTGTACGACAAAAAGACGATGTCATTCATCAAAGAGGGCGCAAATTTAGTGAAAACACGGAATATGAAGCAATTATGAAAATAATAGACAACAAAACACTTTATTCGAACTTCGTCGTCCTCGACATCATCATCGTCCTGGTACTTAAGGTACCTAATAGCCAAGGATATTCCGAGTTACGGGAGCCAATTAAAACGCGCCAAAATTGCTATCCACCGATTTGGTAAATACTAATGAAGTATATATATCCCTTGCGGTCTTAGCTTCTATGTTCTATGATTTTGAACCCGACAACGATTCTTCCAATTAGTTTATAATTAGTTAACTGAAGAAGGTCAAATAAATAAAATAGCCGGATTCGTATACTTGACGTTTATTCTATTATTTTATCATTGTAGATCTAGAGCTTCAAGCAAGACGAAATACACCATTATTGCAGAAAGCTGCCAATAAAGGCGCCGTCAAGAATATATCCAGAACAAGTCGAACAGTCATCAGTACTTATATGCAATACATACACTTATATGTTGCTCATATATTTTATTGTAATCATATCTCCTTTATTAACGATGCACTAAACTAAGAAGGGCGAGGCATACTATGCCACGTTTTACAATATTTTTCTATATTTCTAATAAGCTAAAAAAAGTGAGCTGCCTTAATTCACTTAGCATATGTCCTTAAATGGCAATTGCTTTTGTTAAATTAATACGTTGCCCGGCCCGGGAAGTCCCATTTGTGTTCTTGCTCACGGCCATTTTTTGGTTTAAAAAGATTGTATTATGTCTGGTGCGTAGTCAGTCAATAAATAAATTTAATGAGTTGACCCAAGGATGATTTTCTGAACATGCTGTACGTAAGATCAGCGGCAGTCCCTGCCAGCAGCCTAGGTACTTCATATATGGTACATTTTTATTAGTTATGCCTCGTTCTCTCAAATGGTATATTTTTATTATGTATGCGTCGTTCTATCATATTTATATCGTATTTTAACATATCATAGTAAGCAAAACATTAAGAATATACTTAAAAATACGGATTATTGTATATAGACAATGTACTATGGTCCACCATATTGTACCATATATGAAGTACCTACCGCCAGCAGCACGTTGCTGCTTCGTCGCGTTCCCATTGTTTGATCGGTTTTTATTCAAGCGAAATAACCAGGTAAAATGTTCTCTTTCTCACAAATTTATCATGCCAAACACAACTTTATTCGTTGCTGAAAGCATTTATCAAGGTCACGAACGATGTAGAGTGATTTTTAGCCCTGCTGATGTGCACAGTCGTGTCCAGTTTGACGATGGAATACATGTGAAGTCGATCAGATACTGACACAAGACAGCATGTAATTAAGCTTATTTGACTTGAAAGACAAACCATCGCAGATACAGAGACGATATCGCTCACCTATCTACCAGATCGAGCTCGTTAGTCGTCGCCCATCGTCGCACTCAATCAACCGTTTTAATTTTGAGGCAAACAAATCAAATCAAAACTCAAATCAATTGCCTATTGGATTTATGTTTACATTTCAAAGTTAATAAATATATCGATTAAATTTAGATGTATATCAATTATCTCGTGTCATTATTATTTGTCTGAAATGTAGAACGAATGTGCATAACTCGGATTCGAGGAAATACGTACTGCAACTCGCAGCACTTTAATTTATTAGAACCGACTAGTTTAAAATATAATCTTTAAAACAAGGTACAACCACGCTGGAAACGCAGCCATAATGAAGTATATATGTGATAACTCACCGTAGGGTTCCAGGCTAATCCTGAACACGTGCATGGGTTCGAGCTACATGTCAGTAAAGTCCCGCCAAGGCACAAATGTTCTCTTTCAAATTATTGAATTATCCATATACACCGTAGCGTCGACGGGCAGAGGGAAAAAAGCGAGAGTTGAGGATGAACTTCTATGAATTTCTCGCTTTTTGATTGGTCGAGAGCCGTGGTAAATAAGAGTACATACCACAGTAGGACGTCATCAGTCGATTGTCTGATGCAAAAAATTTAATTTTGGCAAACGAAAAACATGTTTTCAGCTACATATTTTCCAGCGACTAAGAGTTCATACCGGAGCTGACTTTCGTAAATCACAACCATAGTTCATAGCAAGCCGAATTTTTCATCAGTTGCAGAACTTCTCCACAGTATCATCTTTCTTTAAAAACTAGATCTATCGATGCTTAGATTCACGGTCAGGATAAAAGTTCGTTTGTTGACTTTTCGACTGACAAATCCATCACTTGCCAAAATCCACAGACCAAACATTCCGCTGAAGTACTGCTAATAATAATAATAATAAATAATAATAATAATAATAATAATAATAATAATAATAATAATAATAATAATAATAATAATAATAATAATAATAATAATAATAATAATAATAATAATAATAATAATAATAATAATAATAATAATAATAATAATAATAATAATAATAATAATAATAATAATAATAATAATAATAATAATAATAATAATGACTTATTATGGAACAAAACTTTGTTTTTTAGTTGTATTCCTAAAACGTGTCAAAATGACTTGAAATTTGGACCATCAATAGAACTTGGGTAGATAATTTAAAGAGCCTTAACTCAAAACATTTGCATTAGGGGTGGTCACGTGACCAGTTAGAGAGATAAAAGCAACACACAATTATTTTAAGCCGTTGGTGGCGAGTTCAAGTGATAAATTCTAGCTAGTACCTTAAAGCTATTTCATTGTAAGTGCTATATAGATTGTCGTTCGGAATGGGTGACTTTCATTTCTTTTTAAGGAGATATGGGGTAAAACAGATCACGTGACCAGATAATCAAAATCATTTTTATTCAAATTCTCTTTAAAAACAAACAAGAGCCACCCACACCAAACGACAATCTATAAAGCACTGGGAGAGAGAGAGAGATTTGAGGTATTTGTTAGAATTTCCTACTTGAAATCGCCACCAACGAGCTATTTTTCTGTTTTCCAATGTAATGACGTCATAGGTCACGTGATCATAAAAAGCTTTGCACTAAAAAGTTAAGGACCCCAAATCCAATGTATGCACTAGTTTTCGTTTAAACATAACAAATGTTGGCTGAATTATTGAACAAAACGTGAATTCTCAAGAAGGCCCAAAACCCAGGCCTTAACATACTTGAGATTTATTTCAGGTGTCAATATATTTAGTTTATTCAACTAATTGGGGACACTGTTCTCTAACGTTATTTCATATTTTTCAAGACAAGTTACACGACCTCGTGCTTTTCTCTATTGACTACATTTCCAGATTTTAGAGTATTATTTTGCGGCTTTGATGACTGTCGACAAAAGGTATCTTTCAGTTAAAACACAATGACCAGGCACGAGGTGAAGCTTTCCGAGAATTAATTCTCTGAGAGTTTCTTTCAGACTTGAAAACTTTGATTTTGAAGATTTGACATGCTTGCAATTCAAGCAGCATTCAAATGGTTGCTTGTCAAAATCGAACTAAGTAAAACGTCAAGATTTTGTTTGCATATTTCATCAACCAATGAAAAAGCGAGAAAAATATATTCCATGATTGTGCGATCTGCGATGTTTTTGAACTAAAGTTCATTCAGAGGGGCTCATTATTTTCCGCCTTTTTCGTAGGTAATTTGCGCGATTGATATGCTGTTACGCCTCGTGAGTCCATAGCAATTTTGATGTGATGCGGAACTGAATATCGTGGTAAATAAGAGGGCATGCATATCACGGCTAGCTATCGTAAATTTGTTAAATTTAATATACACCGACGCAGTTTATATTTTTCATATATACATATAATGTTTTTTTGTATGTTAACTTTTCTATTTATCTTTTATAACCGCTTAGTCGAGATAGATAAATATATCTTTATTAAAATAATTGCATTATGTAGTCGCCGAGGTCTTTCATTTTTTGCGATACTATACTAAGATTTGAAAACATAAGTTAGGGTTCGGTTTTCTGGTTTTCTTTTAGGTTGTCCATAGTTTTTTGGTATATTAAGTTCGTTATCTTTTTCAAGCTGTGGACTAGAAGTTAAGCTTGAGCCGCTCATGCCGTAGAAACCGAAAGAGAGGATTGAGAGTGAAGTAGTGAATTACCTAGTGCAAGTAGATGTAGTCCAGTGAAACAGTTTTTCCACTCGTTGTTTGGAAGCTCGTAACCACAATTCCTCTCAGTCTCAGATCATCCATTTCTGATCGTCCATGATCAACGTTTATTGAAAAGGTGTATACAGCTTATTTGATGGTTTGATGGATAATACGTGCGGATAATTTATGAGTTATTATTCCACAATTGATTTTGTTTCTTTGCTTACTGAAGTTTTTGAGCCATTTTTGCTATGTTTTAAGTACGCGCGCGAGCTACTGTGTAATCGCCGGCATATTTTGCATGCTCTCTTGCCCTTATATGGTAAAATGACGCTCGAGTGGAATAATAATGTGTGCATTTAAACAAATAAAGGAATATATGTTGCTTCGCTTATCATTGGAGTGCTCTATGCAAACTGCAGAGCAAAATACAAAATGTAAAGACAGAAAAAAGGTAAATGTAACTCGAGTTTCGAGTGAATTTATGTATAATTCGTATACGGCGGTCATTCTCAAAAAGGTTGTCCAGATGAAAAGACTACAATACTACAATAAAGTCACGTGATTATCAGACAACAGATGGGCCGGGCTGTTCGGTCAAGTAGAAATGATCTGACTAGTATAAACAACTTGAAACTGTTCTTTATAAAGTGGAATGACTTGGTCGGTCATGAGAACAGCGGTCAAGTAGAAAGTGCCCTTAGAATGATCTGACTAGTATAAACAACTTGAAACTATACTTTATAAAGTGGAATCACTTGGTCGGTCATGAGAACAGCGGTCAAGTAGAAAGTGTCCTTAGAATGATCTGACTAGTCTAAACAACTTGAAACTATACTTTATAAAGTGGAATGACTTGGTCGGTCATGAGAACAGCGGTCAAGTAGAAAGTGTCCTTAGAATGATCTGACTAGTATAAACAACTTGAAACTATACTTTATAAAGTGGAATGACTTGGTCGGTCATGAGAACAGTGGTCAAGTAGAAAGTGCCCTTAGAATGATCTGACTAGTATAAACAACTTGAAACTATACTTTATAAAGTGGAATGACTTGGTCGGTCATGAGAACAGTGGTCAAGTAGAAAGTGTCCTTAGAATGATCTGACTAGTATAAACAACTTGAAACTATACTTTATAAAGTGGAATGACTGGTACAATAGCAAATATTGAGAAGGAAATATGTATTAGAAGTCCGCGTTTGTGATATAAATTTGCGCCATTGCGTTGTTAAAGGGGCACTGTCACGACGCGCGCATGCGTCAATTTTAATGATATTCAGATATTTTAATGATATGCAGAGGTCAACGAACTCGTCTGTTTACGAAGAGAATCGCGCTAGTAAATTTCAATGTTGTGTTTTGAAAGTGTTTTACGATCCAGTTTTCGCAGAGTGCTTCCAAGTTATTCAGGATATACAACCTTTACAGCGTGTGACCTAAATATTTCATGAAATAAGTACTTATTATAGCGACTTCTGGTGAAGGAACGTCGATAAATAGCAGACAATCCGAGGTGACAACTCAGGTCTCAGATGTAGTTATTCACATTTCACATCGCTAAAAACCAAGTTCGTATTACTTCCTTGCTTCAAAAAAGACTAACGAAGATGTACATGTCACTACTGTATAAGGTACTCGTGTTTTCTTAAATTGTAAGAGTACAAAAGAGTGCAAAAAGATCTGCACAATATAATTCCCGTGTGAAAAGTATGAAGGTCAATCTTAACTGAGTTCTCTTTGTCGTTGTCACTAGTTCTAAACCTCACGCAGAAATAAAAACTCATACAATGTGACAGTTGTTTGCAATAGCTTCAGTTCATATGAACTCGAAGGAATACATTATGATGTATACAACTGAGTTCTTTTTGAGAACATAATAATTCGAGTGAATAAGTCAATGAGCGCGTTGTCAAACATTGTTGTTGTCATTCGAAATACTTTCCTACCTCCTTTGGTACTCCAGAGCTGTTAAAGAGAAGTATAGCGAACTCAGAATATGTAGTATAACCGTATTCTATCTTTCCAGTAAACCAAAACTTATAAACCTGTCGCCTGAACACATTCGTTGTCAACCACTACATCCCGGCGGCCGCCATGAGATGCCATCGCCATCGCTCTCGCCGATTAAATTAAAAGCGTATAAAATTGGACTTCAAACCAAAAATAACTACCTACAACTACGAAACAACAATCAGTCTAAGTACTGAATAAGTATAATCTTCTAGAGTGCAAGGATTACAATGATATCATTCGATATATTAACACACTGAATTTGAATTTTCCTCGGGTCTCTTGAAAGCGTTGGTCAACGATTTCAAGCTTGAAGCCAAGATTCGCGCATGCGCGTGTCATGACAGTGCCCCTTTAAGCAATTACACGAGCGTGATGAACGGCATGCATCAAAATGAATGAACATGCGAACACGCCGTCTGACTTCACTTCCTTTTAACATTTTTCTATCATTCGTATCGAAATAACACGAACATAAATATTGTTTTAAGACAGCTTGGAACTTGTACATCGAATTGAAAGGCTAGAAATCGATAATAATACACATTATTAATCCATTAAAAAGCAAGCCAAAAGTGTTCACAATTCATGGCCAGCTTTCGCGGACATCGAGCCCGCGATGAAGCAGCGGTCTCCCCCAATCGAATAATCAAAATGGCGAATACAAATAGTAATACAAAGGCTTCAGTTGACTGGGAAGCGATCAAATCAAGGCAAATTAAAGTCTACGTTCTGAAGAAAATTAATTTGCAGTGGTAGAATAGTTTTCTACTACTCCTTATGCTTTGTTCTGGCTAATACAAATTACAAAAATACAATTTCCTGTGTTTACTTGAAGAAATATTCGATATAGCCTGTATATCGTACATACTGCCTCTGTAAATTTGGATAGAAACATGCGAAATCATGCGAAAATGCGAAGTTCCAAGTCTAATTGTCGAAATTCTGAGGACTTTTTTCAATTTGCAGTGGATGATATATAAATTAGACTTACTTGTATGGTCATTCACGAAAGCATGTCCAGATTGGAAATAATTCCATGTTTACTTGAGCGCTTTGAAAATGCTCCATTATCACAAAATGAGAACACCAAATGTCCGCTTCCGGTGGACGAAGAATAGTGAAGTTTGAAGTCGAAACTTTACCGAAAATCATCATGTTTGGCATCAAAATAAACCTTAGATATCAAGCTTTCATTTGCCGTAAAGATCCATGGGATAGCTGTTAAAGCACAGGGATACCGTCGCAAGTAAGTTAGATTTCTCCAAGTCCGGGCCTGAGGGCGCTTGGGCTCCCTGTGCTATTGATCAAAATCGTCGTTACGAGTTAGTATTTCGCTTCTAAAATGTTTCTTCGATAATATTGAGCTCTAAATATACCTAACACATACAGTTGTTTTCAATTCGAATGGTGTTTAATTCACTAAAGGAGCCTTGTGGAACGTGTTTTAGAGCGAATTTGACTGATACTCGAGGTATATTTTCCAAATGAAAGTCGTTGCGTGACTTCCGGTTCAGGATGACCGGAATAGCTGGCCATGATGGCCAGCTATTCCGGTCATCTTGAGCCGGAAGTCACGCAACGACTTTCATTTGGAAAATATACCTCGAGTATCAGTCAAATTCGCTCTAAAACGCGTTCCATAAGGCTCCTTTAATGAATTAAACACCATTCGAATTGAAAACAACTACCAAACTGTATGTGTTAGGTATATTTAGAGCTCAATATTATCGAAGAAACATTTTAGAAGCGAAATACTAACTCGGTTCGCCGATTTTGATCAATAGCACAGGGAGCCCAAGCGTCCTCAGGCCCGGACTTGGAGAAATCTAACTTACTTGCGACGGTATCCCTGTGCTTTAACAGCTATCCCATGGATCTTTACGGCAAATGAAAGCTTGATATCTAAGGTTTATTTTGATGCCAAACATGATGATTTTTGGTAAAGTTTCGACTTCAAACTTCACTATTCTTCGTCCACCGGAAGCGGACATTTGGTGTTCTCATTTTGTGATAATGGAGCATTTTCAAAGCGCTCAAATAAACATGGAATTATTTCCAATCTGGACATGCTTTCGTGAATGGCCTTACAAGTAAGTCTAATTTATATATCCACCACGGCAAATTGAAAAAAGTCCTCAGAATTTCGACAATTAGACTTGGAACTTCGCACTTTCGCATGTTTCTATCCAAATTTACAGAGGCAGTATGTACGATATACAGGCTATCGAATATTTATTCAAGTAAACATAGGAAATTGTATTTTTGTAATTTTTATTAGCCAGAACAAAGCATAAGGAGTAGTAGAAAACTATTCTACCACGGCAAATTAATTTTCTTCAGAACGTAAACTTTAATTTGCCTTGATTTGATCGCTTCCCAGTCAAGCCTTTGTATTTGTATTCACCATTTTGATTATTCAATTGGGGGAGACCGCTGCTTCATCGCGGGCTCAATGTCCGCGAAAGCTGGCCATGCGAAATTGAAAAATGAGAGAAATAATGGACACCAAAGAAAACTCAAGCACGATGTGGACATTTAATATCAGATTGAAAGATTGGGCTAACTATATCGCAATAATCATACGGAGAACTTGGATGACTGATGAATATCCGTACATCTACACTTCTTGTAGAACATGGCCGACAAACTCGTTTGTGATTTCATTTTGAACAGTAAGTGACTCGCTACGTTTCTTTAGTGTTTAGCATAGCCCGGGTTATGATCTGTATTTCTCATGTATCAGTATTCATGTATAAATATAATAACTGTCGAGATTAAACTAAAATTGCATTAGAATATGTTTTGTATACACCTAATTGCAGAAAGGTTGTCCACCTCGGAAAAGCACATTTACACATTTACACATTTGCTCATTTACACATTTGCACTTTTACAAGCGCTGAAATACAACTATCCACCTGAAATCTTCTGTATAAGGCCGCAGCATTCTTATGGCAGTATACTTCTACTGAATCTATTGACTCTGGGTTCCACTTGCGCAAAACAAATATACACGTGATGTTGCGAATGTGCAAATGTGTAAATGTGCAAATGTGTAAATGTGCTTTTCCGGGACAACCTTTCTGCAATTAGGTGTATATAGTTTAGTACACGTTATATATTAGAGTGCAAATATTATATCCGTGAAATAAGAGCCAACGACAACAATGATAAAGCATTTGGTGCTATTTATTAGTACTATTTAGTTCTAGTTAACTATTTCATGGATATAATATTTGCACTCTAGTATTCTCTAAGTTAGTCATTAGTATTCCCTATATAGAGAATACTAATAAGGCTTTGTAACAAAAGAAAACAAAGAGCTTTATTAGTATTCTCTATATAGAGAATACTAATGAGTCCATTGTTAAAATCCTATTAGTTACTTTATGAGATATAGAGCACACAAATGCTGGGCGCTGATTGGTCGAGTGAGTATGACTATATTCTAATGAATATTAAGCAGACGAGTCAACCCGACTAATTAAGGGCTTATATCGCGATCATACGAACTTGGATGACTGATGAATATCCGTACATCTAGTCTTGTAGAACATGGCCGACTCGTTTGTGATTTCATTTTCAGTAAGTGACTCGCTACGTTTCTTTAGTGTTTAGCATAGCCCGGGTTATGATCTGTATTTCTCATGTATCAGTATTCAGTATAAATCTAATAACTGTCGAGATTAAAACTAAAATTGCATTAGAATATGTTTTGTATACACCTAATTGCAGAAAGGTTGTCCACCTCGGAAAAGCACATTTACACATTTACACATTTGCTCATTTACACATTTGCACTTTTACAAGCGCTGAAATACAACTATCCACCTGAAATCTTCTGTATAAGGCCGAGCATTCTAGCTACTGAATCTATTGACTCTGGGTTCCACTTGTCAAAACAAATATACACGTGATGTTGCGAATGTGCAAATGTGACAAATGTGTAAATGTGCTTTTCCGGGCAACCTTTCTGCAATTAGGTGTATATAGTTTAGTACACGTTATATATTAGAGTGCAAATATTATATCCGTGAAATAAGAGCCAACGACAACAATGATAAAGCATTTGGTGCTATTTATTAGTACTATTTAGTTCTAGTTAACTATTTCATGGATATAATATTTGCACCTAGTATTCTCTAAGTTAGTCATTAGCTTCACGAGTCGACTCGCTTTGAGTCGGATCGACTCGCTTCGTGAGAATACTAGCTCCCATGTAAAACACACCACAGACACTGCAAGTGCTTGCTTTCAAGTATTACATTCTAATGAATATTAAGCAGACGAGTCGACCCGACTAAGGGCTTCACGAGTCGACTCGAGTTGAGTCGGATCGACTCGCTTCGTGAGCCCTAGCTCCCATGTCAACACACCACAGACACTGCAAGTGCTTGCTTTCAATTTACATTCTAATGAATATTAAGCAGACGAGTCGACCCGACTAAGGGCTTCACGAGTCGACTCGAGTTGAGTCGGATCGACTCGCTTCGTGAGCCCTAGCTCCCATGTCAACACACCACAGACACTGCAAGTGCTTGCTTTCAATTTACATTCTAATGAATATTAAGCAGACGAGTCGACCCGACTAAGGGCTTCACGAGTCGACTCGAGTTGAGTCGGATCGACTCGCTTCGAGAGCCCTAGCTCCCATGTCAACACACCACAGACACTGCAAGTGCTTGCTTTCAATTTACATTCTAATGAATATTAAGCAGACGAGTCAACCCGACTAAGGGCTTCACGAGTCGAGTCGACTCGAGAAACTCGACTCGCTTCGTGAGCCCTAGCTCCCATGTCAACACACCACAGACACTGTAAGTGCTTGCTTTCAATTTACATTCTAATGAATATTAAGCAGACGAGTCAACCCGACTAAGGGCTTCACGAGTCGATTCGAGTTGAGTCGGATCGACTCGCTTCGTGAGCCCTACCTCCCATGTCAACACACCACAGACACTGTAAGTGCTTGCTTTCAATTTACATTCTAATGAATATTAAGCAGACGAGTCAACCCGACTAAGGGCTTCACGAGTCGACTCGAGTTGAGTCGGATCGACTCGCTTCGTGAGCCCTACCTCCCATGTCAACACACCACAGACACTGCAAGTGCTTGCTTTCAATTTACATCCTTATGAATATTAAGCAGACGAGTCAACCCGACTAAGGGCTTCACGAGTCGACTCGAGTTGGGTTGGTGATATACACATATGATGCATATATATATATATATATGCATATCATTTGCATACTCATTAATATTAAGCAGATGAGTCAACTCGTCTCAAACAATAGTCGAGTTGACTCGCATCGTGTGTATTGGACAACCCTCCGGGCTCCAAAGGGTGAAGGTCCATAACCCCCTCTTTGACACTACTCATCCCATTGTTTGTTAACTGAAGAAATAATGTACGAGAGAAGTTCGTAAGTATTGACTAACGAAAAAAAATATATATACTAAAGTTAAATTAAACGAGTAATGATACGATACTAACTAAGTGTTTTTTTACAATTTTGTCTTACGTTGACGTGTCCTGCGGTCGCTGTCCAAAGTAGTTTCTTGTGTCCTTCTTGTAGCTGTGCTTGACTGTTTTTACAAATAATCTAGCTAGATTTGTTAATAACGCGGTGCAGCAGACTTGTAGTCGAATATCTCCACTGTTGTATACTATACTTGTCTTGTAGATAACTTGTACTTTACTTGTATTGTACGTTGTACTTCTCTTGTACTTTAAAGTTGTTGTGCTTCTCTTGTACGTTAAAGTTGTTGTACTTCTCTTGTACGTTAAAGTTGTTGTACTTCACTTGTACGTTAACTTGTGGTACTTCTCTTATACTTTGAAGTGTTTCCTTCTGGAGGGGATTCCAGACGATTCTTGTAGATGATAATCTTCTTTGACTGATGAGTTCAGTTGATTCACTTGAAAATTGACTGTCGACTTGACTGACTGTATGACCGACCCTTGATACAAATCTTGGGCGTATTTATACTTCTACTTACATTACATAATCACATGTGAATTTACATTACTTAATCTAACGAACAATAACTATATATATAATGAGCGAGACGAAACAATGAAAAAAATACAATGACCCAAACGGAATTTTGTAACAATAGGGTCATTTTCGTATGAGTGAGAAAATTAGGGTACCGTGCTGTGCCATATTAAAAGAGTCGGCTGGTTGGATGAGATGCATCTGCACACTTTTTGATTGGCTCAGAAAGGAAGCCATGTGAGTGTCACGGTACCGTAGGTTTGCCATTCATACGAAAACGACTCTATCTGTTCAACAATCCCAGCGGGCAAAATCATTGCTCAGAATACTTGGGCACGGCACGTTCACCGCACGGCACGAACTGTAACTTTTACTACTTCCCACTCATAGAGCAGATTTCGTATGACTGTGAAAAACTTACGGTACGGACGTGTCGTGCCGTGACCGTGATGATTTAGGATGTCGAATGAATCCGTACCGTGAACGTGCCGTGCCGTGCGCCGTGTTTTTTCACAGTCATACGAAATCTATTCTATATGCAGGTAACCCTTGAAGACCGATACAAAATGTATATTCTTTCGTCAAGTCCCTTCACATCCATAACAAAAATCTGTTAACATTCCCTCCCTAGAGCGACAGCGTATGACAGTCACTTGAGCCGTCTGAAAAATCAGGCTACCTTAGTAGCGGTTAATTTTATATCCATGTAACTATTATTAAGGATTTGACGTGTTGCAGAAAATAGGAAATATACGCCGTTAGGTTCCACAACTACTTGAAATGGCAAAGTTCTTGAAACAAACACATAATAGACCGACCCTGACACAGAAATTGTAAACTTCTGACCTACACACGTGTTAGCAATCTCGTAGGCAATGCTAAAACTGCTTCTATGTTGTCTGGTAACTTGAAATAAACATCCACCATGAAGGTCTTTGATTGTCGCTTCAGAGTCAAACATTGGAGTCGAAATGAAAGTCTTCATGACCTGCGTCACTTTGTTCAAGGGTTTTCGTTTATCACAAACACACAGTTTGATCTCCACCGAAGCGTCTACACAGCTTTTGAATTTATTGTATAAAGTTTGCCTGTCGTAAGACTTTAGAATTGGTTTTTCACCCTGCAGTTCAATCGCCACGGCAAATATTTCATCGTCTTTTAGACCAACATTCGTGGCATTAACATGGATATTGAAAGTTATCGACGTCCCAGAAACGCTCTGAATGACGTTACGAAATGACGTGCCAACCAAACGAACACAGTTTCCGTACCCTTTGGCAACACTAGACCTTTTACTGATACCTATGAAAAGAAAAGAAACCACTACTGTAACACAGAATATAATAAGCAGGGTTCCTGAAAGACCGATTGGTCACAATCCGGGGCTAATAGAATGACCAAGTAATTTGACTTGATTCCGTTT
The DNA here is from genome assembly GCA_033675265.1 of Actinostola sp. cb2023. Classification (NCBI taxonomy): domain Eukaryota; kingdom Metazoa; phylum Cnidaria; class Anthozoa; order Actiniaria; family Actinostolidae; genus Actinostola; species Actinostola sp. cb2023. The sequence continues at coordinate 115,566 of JAUJYZ010000641.1, forward strand.
ACTTTTCTTTTTACTATGAACTCTTTTTTATTTGTCTTGTCCTGTGTTTACTTAGTTACCGGGCCCTTACCGGGCCCCAAGCTGACCACGGGAATCCCTTTCCTAAACTTAGAGCATGCATGTATCCGTCTAGCACTAAAGGGACTTTCCGGAACCCATGCGCAATGTTCTGACGTCATAAATGCAATTAATAACGTGTCAGATGAGTATAGCAGGGAAACACACAGACAAGGTACATACAGTAATATATAATGGACATGTACATGTAATTGTGAAATCCCATTCAATACATACTTTTGGAGTACGTGTCCTGAATGATGTTATTCAACGACCCAAGAGCAAACTCTGCCAGCCATCTGTGGCTCTTTGAGTTATCATCCACCTTAGTATCTGAGCCTTCGCATTTACATCTTGCCATGGGTAACAAATGGATATCGTCGCATTTGCGAGTTGGAGGAACCTCAGCAAACACACCAGATACTTTGTAATCTGTTGAATGCTTGTCGTCGTGTAATGTCATTAAGGCTTGGTGAAGGTCCTGAGTTGTGAGGAGTCGTTTTTGATTGTTTACTAAAGCTTTCATTCTCTGTGTCCCCAATAATTTTGCGACGTGGTGAGGTACTATCATGAAGAGAAGAGGGTTGTACAGCTCGCGTTTGCCTTCATCAGTTTGTCCGTAGCTTGTACGTGTGTGGCCGTGATCTGACATGATTATGGTGAGAGTATTAGGATCTCTGCAAGTAAAAATAAAGGAATCACACTCAAATGTAAGTTACTGTAAATATCTGTTCTCTTCATTTCAATCTATTTCGAGGGACAAGACAATACAGGGTCCTGTCGGAATATACATATATCTGGCAGACCTACCTAGCTTTTGGCTAGTTGCTCAATGGTTTGCATGCCTGTTTGTGGCCTCTCTATTTGGCCATGGCCAGAGTTTACGTCGGGGGTTATTCCACTATTATATAAGCTATCAGACAGGTATGTGGTGTTCAAGCTGCTTACAGGTCTGGGATATGGTATATTTTTGATATGGTATAAGATTATCACAGAGAACAAGGGTGACTTAGTTGGTTTGTGGTTTGTGAGCGGCCTTCTAAGAGAGGTTCCCAGTTCGATTGTTCATGGCCTCACATCCTAGTTTCGACTTCCCTCTGATCCGTGTCGAGCTCAGTGCAGCCGCTTTTTAAATACCCGTAGAACGGAGCACTGATGGAGGGAGTGGGTAAAAGGGCAACCCTTGGAAGACCACTTTCGGGTAAAGGGTACGGACGTTAAATATCGATCTTTACCGGCCTTTAACTGTGCAAATATCGCTAAATTCGTGATTTGTAACGAGGTCTAGATCTCCAATGGCATTAAGTTAATACAAGGATTAGGCCTCAGCCAAAAGTGTAGTTTTCCTAGCCCTTGGTCTGGGATAGGATATGGAAAATCTCATTTTAGGTCTTTGATAGTAGGTTTTTGATGTGTTCGCGTCACACAGTCTCTCTGAGACGTCACATCCCTAACCCCAAATCTCCTAGATAATCTCTCGGCAGTGCTTTTTGATTTACCTTGCCATGTTTAGAGTAAATGCAGAAAGTCCGCTATCGTCGTTAAGGATTCTCGTTCCAGAATCTGTGTGAGCAGTGTCAATATGTGTATATGTAAATAGAGGCGCGGAGCCCTCGGTGTTCTTTATGTCTTCCACCATATCCTGAATATACTTTAAAAAGTACTCGCTGAAGAATTGTCCATTCAGGCAGACTTGTGAAGGTCTATCGTAGTGATTGGTTAAGCCATACTTCTTGATGACCTCGCAGCTGAAGAAGGTCATTCCATAATGATCAATGTTGTGTTGCCGAGTGACATTTTGAAACTCGCTCCACCTATTCAAAGAAATTGTAACATAACACGTCATGACCTAACACTTCTTATTGTTTACTAATTTTGCAAAGTGTGACCGATTCGTGCTGCCACCATATTCGACCGCATGACGAAGTACCGGAGTACCCGGAGAAAAACCCTCGAAGCAAGGGAGAGAATGAACTAAGAAACCCAACTCACATAAAGCGCTCGGTCCGTGAATTGAACCAGGCACTACAGCGGTGAGAGGCTAGTGCTCTCAACACTCAACCACCCTTGCTTCCCCTTGTACGTTGTACGTAGTCGTACACTTGTAAGGCTAACTACAGTTGCTTCATGGGGCGATCTATTTAGAAAGACTTGTGCATTGTATGTAGTCGTACACTTGTAAGGATAAAAGTTGCTTCAAGGGGCGATCTGTTTAGAAAGACTTGTGCATTGTATGTAGTCGTACACTTGTAAGGATAAAAGTTGCTTCATGGGGCGATCTATTTAGAAAGACTTGTGCATTGTATGTAGTCGTACACTTGTAAGGATAACAGTTGCTTCATGGGGCGATCTATTTAGAAAGACTTGTGCATTGTACGTAGTCGTACACTTGTAAGGCTAACTACAGTTGCTTCATGGGGCGATCTATTTAGAAAGACTTGTGCATTGTATGTAGTCGTACACTTGTAAGGATAACAGTTGCTTCATGGGGCGATCTATTTAGAAAGACTTGTGCATTGTATGTAGTCGTACACTTGTAAGGATAACAGTTGCTTCATGGGGCGATCTATTTAGAAAGACTTGTGCATTGTATGTAGTCGTACACTTGTAAGGATAAAAGTTGCTTCATGGGGCGATCTATTTAGAAAGACTTGTGCATTGTATGTAGTCGTACACTTGTAAGGATAACAGTTGCTTCATGAGGCGATCTATTTAGAAAGACTTGTGCATTGTATGTAGTCGTACGCTTGTAAGGATAACAGTTGCTTCATGGGGCGATCTATTTAGAAAGACTTGTGCATTGTATGTAGTCGTACACTTGTAAGGATAAAAGTTGCTTCATGGGGCGATCTATTTAGAAAGACTTGTGCATTGTATGTAGTCGTACACTTGTAAGGATAAAAGTTGCTTCATGGGGCGATCTATTTAGAAAGACTTGTGCATTGTATGTAGTCGTACACTTGTAAGGATAAAAGTTGCTTCATGGGGCGATCTATTTAGAAAGACTTGTGCATTGTATGTAGTCGTACACTTGTAAGGATAAAAGTTGCTTCATGGGGCGATCTATTTAGAAAGACTTGTGCATTGTATGTAGTCGTACACTTGTAAGGATAAAAGTTGCTTCATGGGGCGATCTATTTAGAAAGACTTGTGCATTGTATGTAGTCGTACACTTGTAAGGATAACAGTTGCTTAATGGGGCGATCTATTTAGAAAGACTTGTGCATTGTATGTAGTCTTACACTTGTAAGGTTAGCATTGCGATTCATAAAATCACACCCACCGTTTAACTATTATATAAAGACCGAGCTATCTGAAATACAAATATCACTACTAACGTTTTTTCGTTTGCTGCACCGTTAGTTCGAAGCAGGTTATTCAGCACGATCCCCCAACTGTCGTGCCAGCAGTTATCCTCTTGAAACATTGTCTGATAACCGTGCTTTTTGAATTCGTTGTTCATAACGTGTACGCCAATTGGCATAAGTGACGTCGTGATACTACCAAAGTCTTTCTTGCCTGGAATGTTTGATGATATATAGAAATTTAGAATAAAATTAAAATAGACAAGAGAAACGATTTTGAAACAATTTCACTCACTAAACACACCTACAAACAAGTGCTAGTCACTCAATATCAGTCTGGAAATTGTGTTGCATGCAATTATAACGCATTTTTGATGGGTTTCCTGTGGATAAGTGCGAGGAATACGTTATTATATTATAATTAGGCTCCCTGAACGTAAACGGAAATGTTTTTCGTGCGTAATACACAGGGAGCTCAATATATTAATATATTCCGCGCGCTCATCCACAGGAAATCCATAAAAAGACGTGCAATTACAAATATATATATATATTATGTGAGGTCTGTTTTCTTAAAAGGTGTCTTGTTGACGAAGACCCGTTTTGTAATAACAGTTCTCATGTTGTGTTCCTAGCAACAAATTGGTCCAAAGATGAAAAACCGACAGCAAAGAAGCGTTCTGATAGTTTCACGTCACCCTTGACGCACAAAGGTGCGACCCCAGAGAATACTGGGAGATCGATACTGTTTACCAAATCTTTCTACCAAAATGCCTTGATATTTCGACAAAACATTCGGCCATCTCATTGTCACTTCACCGCAATGTTTTTGTTTAGTACAAGATGTTCATGAAGAATATGGCTGCAAATAGAAACCCCCATGATCCTTCAGGGTCGCACCTTTCACCCTTTTCGGGGGACTAACATAATAGTCCTCTTTCGAGTTCGTAGATACCGCTATAAATTCAGACAGCAGAATCATGTTTGCAGGGTTAGCCTCAAGTCAGTGTAAATTATTTACAAATACTAACCAGATCTAGAATGCAAACAAATGTTGTTGAATTTTATAATTCCATGGGTTACTCTCCGACTGGAGATGTTCTATTGTCCACTGTTACAACATTATTTTATAATTCCATGGGTTACTCTCTGACTGGAGGTGTTTTATTGTCCACTGTTACAACATTATTTTATAATTCCATGGGTTACTCTCTGACTGGAGGTGTTCTATTGTCCACTGTTACAACATTATTTTATAATTCCATGGGTTACTCTCTGACTGGAGGTGTTCTACTGTCCAGTGTTACAACATTATTTTATAATTCCATGGGTTACTCTCTGACTGGAGGTGTTCTACTGTCCAGTGTTACAACATTATTTTATAATTCCATGGGTCACTCTCTGACTGGAGGTGTTCTGTTTAATTGTCCAATGTCAACAACCTGTGTTCGCATTCTCGTTAGTATTTGTGAATAATTTACACTGAATCGTGTTTGATAACACGTTGTGAACACGTTATGATCTATTACTTCGCACATGTTTAGATATATACACCAAGCCAAATCCACATGCATGGTGTGACTCACCTTGTATCATTCCATTAAACAGAGGTCTTATGTTGTCAAAAGTGTGCATACTGATACTCTGGAACAACTCAAAGTCTAGAACGGTGGCTTTGATAGTTTCATCGTACACAACTCGTCGCATGGCATCAACTGTCTTTCTCATCATTCGATAAAAATGAGGCCGAGAAATACAATCTAGTACCACAATGTTGATATTTACGTGTTTTCGTTTATCAACTGATTTATTTTGAATGATTTTTCTTGGCAGAACCAGAACCTGCAATATGCTTTGACATTTGACGAAGCAAAAGTCATGGTGCTCTTGAATTTTGCTGTGGATAAATTTCCAAGCGTTTTCCGTGTTGAATGGCTTGATGGGCTCCCACTTTGTTATGATACCAACTTTAGAGTCGATGACACCCATTGTGACTTCGTTGTCTTTACATACACTTGGGTTACACTTTAGACTGAACTTTGTGTCGCTAGATCTTTGAAAAGTACATATATCAGGATAGGCTGTTTCTGAGCATTTTCGATCGCTTATTTCGTCATTTGGTTTGCCAAAATACCTCGCTGCATTGCTACAAGAATCGGGACTTGGTCTGAAACAAACAAAATTGTTGATATTTAACATTGAACGGCCAAAGAATACACGGCAGCCCTACATGTACATTACAAAATGCAACCATGTAGTAATGTACATAATATGGAAATATTATACATGTGAATTTCAACTCCAACAAAATTTACAATTCCAACAAAAGATATACATGTCCAGATTATATAGAGCGCTTCACAAATGCTCATTGATATCGTAAAACGTCGAATTTTAAATATTGGAAATTCTCAATAAGCACTTCGATTGTCGTAACTCATGTCTCTCAAGCTGGAAGTGCAAATTCTTCTGTCAATCAGGAGCTGATCCAGGAAATTCAGAAAAGGGGGAGTGTAGCGGTTGTGGCAAGAGCGCGAAAATTTGAAAAATAATCCGAGCTGTATATCGATTTACGGAAACTTCAAAAATACGAAATCCTGCAGTATTCTCACTGAATAATTAATGAGCACGGAGCAGTATAAATGAACTCCACACACATGCCTTATTGCACAACGTCGTTCGGTGCTGCGAGGGTCAAGTTTGATTTAGTTCCACGTACCGCCACCAGCTTCTCTTCCAGCTTCTCTTCTACCGTTTTAATGGCAGCTAGAAACGTTCTTCCTCCTGCTGTAGCCCAAGATAATCTTCCCATTCCAGATGCACAGCAAGATGCACAAGCCCCGCAACAAGATGTCCAAGCCGTTCCGCCACAGGATGTCCCACAAGTTGTGGCCGCGGATAACGCCGAGGTTCGATCCGAACCACAGGCCGAGGTATAGAATTTTGTCTGTTATATAGAGTCGTTAAGAGTTCTCAGTTCGTTCGGTTTCTTTGTTTTACTTATCGCAAACTGGTAGAAGTTTAGCCGTAGTTTAGAATATCTAGCGTCTGCTAGAGTTTATATGGGCTTGGAACTCGGGGAGTTCGGCCGTGCATAAGAGTTTTGCAATGCTTATTGAGTTTATGGGCTTGGAACTCGGGGAGTTCGGCCGTGCATTAGAGTTTTGCAATGTTTATTGAGTTTATGGGCTTGGAACTCAGGGAGTTCAGCCGTGCATGAGAGTTTTACACTGTTTATGGAGTTATGAGCTTGGAACTCAGGGAGTTCGGCCGTGCATGAGAGTTTTGCAATGTTTATTGAGTTTATGGGCTTGGAACTCAGGGAGTTCAGCCGTGCATGAGAGTTTTACACTGTTTATGGAGTTATGGGCTTGGAACTCGGGGAGTTTGGCCGTGCATAAGAGTTTTGCAATGCTTATTGAGTTTATGGGTTTGGAACTCGGGGAGTTCGGCCGTGCATAAGAGTTTTGCAATGCTTATTGAGTTTATGGGCTTGGAACTCGGGGAGTTCGGCCGTGCATGAGAGTTTTACACTGTTTATGGAGTTATCGGCTTGGAACTCGGGGAGTTTGGCCGTACGTGAAATTTTATAACAACCATAGAGTGTATGGGCATTAACTTAGAGAGTTCAGCCATGCTTAGCCGTACATAGTAATTTAGAGCGTAATTGCCATTTAGGGCGTGCAGGTCGGGGAACAGTGCGTGCTTAGCCGTGACATATAAATACAGCGTTTAAGAGTGGATGCCAGTAAGGATCGAGACTAATTCTTCAACTCAAAAAATTCGAATTTAATTTTCTTTCACCATATCTTCCTTTCGATGACCTATTTTAGGGAAAAATACTAAAAAGTTCCAGCGATTTTTATTTTAGGAGAAATTTCCAGTTTTTAAAAACCCGTCTGTCGACCGAAAATTTTCGGCTAAATAATAAGCCAAATTTGAACAGTCGGTGTGTGTTCGCCTCTAGCTCTACAACAATGACATTCAGTACACTGAATAAACGTTTCATGGTCTTTTCTACTGCATAATTTATTTTTCTGTAACTTCTGTAGTTGTTTTTCAAATTTGGTTTTAAAAAGGTATACTGAGCGCCATGAACGGAACGTTGAAATATAGGCAATGTTTGAAATACGAAAAAGGAATCTGGTACATCAATTTTTGATGAAAGTGCCATGTCCCAGGAAAGCTTCACGTTTGCTCTTTCAGTTTAGAAAGTTTCCAGCTTGGGAATTCAATGTAGCATTTTTGAGAAATAAAACTATTAGGCTTGGGACTGCCAAAATTAGCATAATTTTCGTCCTGTGGCGGACATTTTTTGTCGTTAAAACACAAAACTTAATTCCAAAACACGACTATCTTGCACTTTTAGTTGATCGCTGCCAACTGATAACAATATTGGAGTTAATAAGAGTTATTTTCAACCATATTTGAGCTATTTCAGCCACATAAGCTCCTAAAATAGTGACAATTAGCATATTCATTGTTCAAATATAAACACCGTTTCCGAAAATTGTGGTTCTTCACTCTAAAATGCTTAGAGTTTGCTCCAAATAAGATTTACAAACAATTGCACTGATTTCTAGTTCAAATTGGCGCTTATTCATGAAGAGTTCGGATATTTTGACACGATGCTCCACTTTGTTGACAAGCCAATTATGTAACGCAATGTAGCTGCTGCAAGTCACGCTACTGCCCTTCGAATAAAATTTTTGCGGCATGAAATAATAGTTTTAATCATAAAATATAATACTAAACAGAATTCATACTTGCTTGAATGGGTGGAATTTCGTATAAACGTTGTTTAAACAAAATTCGTATTTTGATGTTATCTGATCGACCATCTATGCTAATTTTAACTTTTGCGAGAGTTATTTACGACTATCGAAACACAAACATTGTTGAAAATCATTCCTATTGACTCGAACATTGTTTTCCATCAGCAGCAATCAACTAAAAATGCAAGATAGCCGTGTTTTGGCGTTAGGTTTTGTGTTTGGATGACAAAAATGTCCGCCACAGGACGAAAATTATGCTAATTTTGGCAGTCCCAAGCATAATAGTTTTATTTCTCAAAAATGCTACATTGAATTCCCAAGCTTGAAACTTTCTAAACTGATAGAGCAAACGTGAAGCTTTTCTGGGGCATGGCGTTTTCATCAAAAATTTATGTACCAGATTCCTTTTTCGTACCTCAAACATTGCCTATATTTCAACGTTCCGTTCATGGCGCTCAGTATACCTTTTTAAAACCAAATTTGAAAAATAACTACAGAAGTTACAGAACAATAAATTACACAGTAGAAAAGACCATGACACGTTTATTAAGTGTGCTTAATGTCATTGTTGTAGTTCTAGAGGTGAACACATACCGACTGTTCAAAGTTGGCTTATAATTTAGCCAAAAAAATTAAGTAGACAGACGGGTTTTTAAAAACTGGAAATTTCTCCTAAAATAAAAATCGCTGGAACTTTTTAGTATTTTTCCCTAAAAAAGGTCATCGAAAGGAATGATATGGCGAAATAAAATTAAATTCGATTTTTTTGAGTTGAAGAATTAGTCTCGATCCTTACTGGCATCCACTCTTAATTACCTGTACGCCTGGGCGTTAAGCCGGCCCAAAGGACTCTACCGGAATGCAAAATTTTGTTATTGTATTTTATTTATTTATTTTTTTTTTTTCTTCTCGGCATTCCATTTTCATTGTTACAGTTTCAGCACGCTATCATTTATTTTCGGTCTTTTGTCTCATTGCCTCCTTTCTTTTCTTTGGCTTGTTCCTAGCCCCAAGACAGATTCGCTGCGTTAGAAGAGAAGATGAAGCAGCTCGAAAACAAGCAGAATGAGGGAGGTGTTACTTCTGCTTTGGCTGCGTTAAGACGCAACCTAGCAAGGCCCGTTAACTTCTTTGATCAGTTTGAGGCGATCGAGCAACTCGAGGCATTGGTAAGGGTTGCCAGGACCACCGTTAGTGACAAAGCAGATGAGTACGCCGCTATCTTAGACGAAGTAAAAGACCTCCATGCTTCCTTGCCTCCACGAGCCTTGCGGAGACTTATGTCGGGCTTGTTGGGAGACCCTGTGAGATCAAAGATCGCCAAGGACTCTTCTATTATTTTAAAAGGCCTAGACAAGGAGGTGGCTAATTCCTCTGGTTATGGTAATTCCTCTGGTTATGGTAATTCCTCTGGTTATGGTAATTCCTTTGGTTATGGTAATTCCTCTGGTGGTTCTCGAGGATCTACGCGCCGCCGTCCTCGTCGTGGCCCGTATAGTCCTACCCGTTGTTTTGCATGTCACGGGTTGGGGCACTTCGCTCGCGACTGCTCTAACGGCCAGCGTAAACCTCAAGGATGGTAGTCGTATGGATGGTTAATACGGCAAATATGTACTATTGAGATTTATTATTTATTTATTATTTTTTCGAATAGGACTTACAGTCCAGATCAATCCTTGCGTGAAGTTCATTAAAGTTGTTTTCCTTTCTACCCTTTTCCCTAGTTTACTTTTCTGTTTGGTTTGGCTTTATCCGCGTCCCTTGTTGACGGGGGGGGGGGGGGGGGGGGCCTTGTTGACTCCCGGGGGGGGGGGGGGGGGGGGGGGGGGGGTCTGCTCAGTGCCTCAATTCTGGTCTAAGATCAGAGCTTGGGGTCAACGGGGGGTTGGGGTTTTTCATTTGCTAACGCGCTTTATCTTTACTAGGATACGGCGAGGGGATTTTTATCGTCTTCTCCAAGATCATTTGCAAGATCCTGTGCGCCCCTTTGATAAATGGTGTGATGTGTATGGGAAGCCCCAACCCTTCGTTGGCCCTTTGGTTCCCCCGGATATGGTCGCAAAGAACCCGGCTGTAGCCCATATCGAGCAACTGCGGTTTCGTGACCCGGCGTCGTTTAGGGCTGGAAATATTCACAATCACGTAGATGTCTGGGAGACTTCGATATCCAACTATGGCCCTATCGATGGTCCCGTTGATTTTTTGCAAATTATGCGGGAAGGTGTCAGAATAGAGTATTTCTTTCGAAGTTTCAAGGGACGTTTCAAAGGGAAAGAGTACGATTCTCTCACCCCCCCCCCCCCCCCCCCCCCCCCCCCCCCCCCCCCCCCCCCCCGTCGATGGTTTTCGATAATTCCAAGTCTTGTGCAGAATTCCATTCATTTGTTACCAATACAATCCTCGATTGGGTGGCGGCAGGCGTTTTGACCTATCGTGGACGGATTAACCATTGTACACCCCCGCATTTGGTCCTTCCCTTGACGGTTGAACCATCTAAGCCTAGGCTTTGCCATGATGAGCGCTTTCTTAATTCGTGGATTCGGGATCTCCCGTTTAAGCTTGACCACCTCTCAGATCTGCCGAGGTACGTGTTTCCCGGTAATTTCCAAACCGTGTTTGACGATAAGAGCGGTTATCAGCATGTCAGACTTCATCCCGACTCGGAAGCATATTTCGGTCTCCTCTGGGAGGGATGTTATTTCACCTTTCGGGTACTTCCCTTTGGTTGGAAAGCAAGCGCTTATTTGTACCACAACCTTGGTTTGATCGTCTCCAGTGCCGCTCGTTCCCTTGGGGTACCTGTGTCACAGTACATCGACGACCGTCACGTGGGACAGTTACAGGCAAATGGTGACCAATCCCCGAGTTCTCAGTGTGCAGAGGCCGCAGCCTACATCGTGTGCTACCTATTAATAGAGGCAGGTTATTACATAGGCCTTTCAAAAAGTCATCCAGTTCCATCTACTGCAGTGCGGTATCTTGGTTTTATATCCGATTCTGTGGCCCAAGCGTTCCTAGTCCCTGGAGACAAAAAAGAAAAATTTGCTCGATTGCGCGAAGAGCTGATTGCCTCAAAGTTTGTTGGAATCACGATGTTACAACGGTTCGCGGGAAAAGCAATCTCATTTAGCCTAGCTATTCCAGGTTGCAAGTTGTACGTACGGGAAGTGTTCTCTTCGATCTCATCCTTGGCCAAAAACTCCAAGACATCGATTCCTGTAAAAGGCGCGTTGCGTGACGAGATTTGTTATTGGAGATTTCTCGATTCTTGGGCCGATACTCTCCCTTGGCGACACGAACAACACTTGTCTGTGACGGTTTTTTGCGATGCATCTAAGATGGCGTGGGGTGGTGTGTTAATCCGCGATGGTTCTCGTCAGGAAGTTCGAGATTACTTTGAGACCCAGGAGTCGCACATTAACGTTCTAGAGGCCTTAGCCCTATGGTGAGTTTTGGATTCTTTTAAAGAAATTCTAAGAAACACAAGGGTAGATGTTTTTACAGACAGCAAGACGGTGCAAGCTTCTTGGATGAATGAGGGTTGTAATGATCCCCGGGTGAACGATGTCATCAAAGACATTTTCTTGTGCTCTAGAACTTTTAATTTCACACTCCATTTAAGTTATATTCCCTCAATAGCTAATCCAGCTGATGGTCCTTCTAGAGTGTGCAGCGACTTGGATTGCACTTTGTCTCTTTCTGCATGGCGCCAGGTTGAATCGCTGTTTGGTCCACCTACTTTTGACCTCATGGCCCTCGATAGCAACTGCCGCAGAGACGGGTCGGAAGCTCTCCTACCGCATTTTTCGCCGTGGCCCACCCCCCTTTCTTCGGGGGTGAACGTATTTGCTCAACCTATCCCGACAGATCACAACATCTACGTTTTCCCGCCGTTCGTCCTCTTGGGTCCCCTTCTGCGCTATATTGTTGACCATGGGAGATACGTCCACTTTACGGTGATAGTCCCCGACTTACGCCCAAGGCGATACTGGTGGGCGCTACTCCAGTCCCTGGCCGTCGACTGGTTTCGTCTAGGTTTACGAGATTCTGCCACGATCTCTTGCTCTTCCCAGCACCTCGCTCCACGGGTTTCTTGCCAAAACCCCTCCCTTGGGATCTATGGGCGGTCCGGTGTATCTATAATTAGATGTTTCTCAACTATGGTTTTGGCTCCATAGGTTGTACGTCCTTGGAAGGCGGCGATTCGTTGTGGTGCTTGTCTCTACCCAAATGATTCGGATGCCAATTTTTGTCAGGCTTGTGGCACGCTCCAGGCACCTGTTGCCATCGTTTCGGCCCCACCCGACGTTACAGATGTGGAGGCCATAGACAGGCGATTTGCCGAATTTCGATCAACCCATCAACGAAAACCATATCAACGCCAAAAGAGCAGGCTCGAAGTCCAGCTATCCACGTTTTTGTCTTCTTTGGTCCCTCCTCGAATTATGTCTTCTTGTACCGCAGACGACATCATTAAGTTCCTTATCAGCCGGGATTCTAGTGGGAAAACGGTCGTTCACAAGCCGTCTTGTTCAAAATCTGGTTGTGCTTGTTCACGCAGTCTAGCTGCAGGAACAGTTGACTCTTACCTTGGGAAGATTCGAGCCATCTTCAATTCTATGGGTCGCACGAGTGAGTCCAACCCTATTTCACACACTAGAGTAAAAGAATACTTGAAGTTCATCCGCGAGGAACAGGCAAGCCAAGGCATCGTGGCGTCGCAGGCCGTCCCGTTATTTTTCGTAAAACTGAGACGCTTGGTATCATATCTTAGAGAACTTATTACAAAAGGTGTAGGTCTCTCTGTCTCTGAGCAATACGCACTCGCCCGGGACGTCACCTTCTTTGTGGTTGACTTTTTTACTGGGGATAGGGCGTCTGATCTTGGCCGTCTCCGATCGGAGCAAGTGTTCAGGCTCAGGGACAGAGAGGGTTACCTCCTCCAGTTCACATTCGGGAAAACTGTAACAAAAGGCGATACACGCCCTTTTGCTTTGATTCCCGTATCTTGTAAGGACATATGTCCGGTTTCGTGGCTCAACTATTATATTGCCGCTGCGATTCACTCGGCGTTATTTTAGCGCCAGGTTTTTTCTTTCGTACTTGTCAGTCTAAGATTTCAGTGAGCTAGCGCCCCTTTGTTGGGCCGGCGGTCGCCAATCGTTTACGTAAACATCTCCAGAATGCCGGCTTATACGAGGGTGAGACCCCTCATAGTTTTCGTACAGGCCTTTCTAACACGCTTAAGCAGCTAGGTTGTTCCACAGAAGATATCGCTCGATATGTAGGTTGGCGGAGCACGGCTATGGCTGAGCATTACACGCGCGTCTCAGAGCCATCCAGAGTACTCTCCCTGTTCAAAGATTTTGCGCTTAGCCTACCTTCGAGCGATCTCCATGAACAGCTAAACGTAGCCCACCCTGCTAACCTCCATTCTCTCCACGGTTGAGGTCCATTTCTCATTTTTGTATTCCTTAGGCTGCAGCTGTATTGTGTTTTATTGTAGTTGTGCCGTTGGGGTCGCTCGGGCAGAAATTTTGCATTATTCATTGGAATTTTCCCTTTCAGTCAATGAATTTGTTCATTAAACAAATTATAATAATACATACATGTAGACATCGAGACTGTAAAGTTTTTGAGGAATGAGTTTTGAGTGTTGGATATTGGTTTTTGGGTATTGGTATAGACGTTATGGGTACAAGATCTTTGGTTATGGGTACATTGTGGGCAGTAAACCACATGCCACCTCGTCTCCTTACCTCCGAGAGGGACAAGGAGCGGATCTCGCCCATAACTTAATTACTGCGACGTGATAATGAGTATTCAGTGAGGATATATTACTATCCAATATATAAAATAGTTAGCCGGATTCAATATACTAATTAATCAGCATTGTTATTGTATTACCGCTGGGTAAGACTCCTCTTCGGAATTGAACTTCGTGTTTAAAACTCTCCATTACGTAATTAATAATCTTATAATTAATTGCCTGATATCCCAAAAGATCAATACTTACTTGTGTATTACACACGTGCTAGAGATATTTCCAGCTGACGGGGACTCGCGAGCATCAGTTTTTCTGAGATGAAGGTATGGACATGGTAGGGGCATCGAATACGAGCCATTACGATGATTGTGTAAAAACTCGTCGGTCAAGTACGACAGGTCTGGGTCGAAAGGAGTCGTAGAATTCAGTGTACGAGGTTTGTAATCGTCTGTTGCATCTTTGATAATAAAAGTAGTTTTATTAGTATAGTATTAGTATATATCGCAAATCCTGCAATCTGATTGGTTTGCTACTAGTGGTCTATCAGCTTTTAGAATACCACAACTGACTACTCTAGCGAAACTCGCAATCTGATTGGTTCAATAAAAACTAAGCTACGATCAGCCGATAGACAGCAGTTCTGAGTCGTCCAAAATGGCTTCCGCTCACTCACGTTTCGCGAAAGTTACAAATGAAGAGCTAGAGGTTATCATGAATAATTAATGCAGTCACAGAAATAAAAAACTCGTTGTCGTGGACGCGTGTTGTTGAAGTAATGATGAATGAAAATATGAAATTGCAAACTTACCAAACGTTGTAAAATGGCGCTATTTTGAAAGCGCGCTTTGTTTAAAATTTGAATATTCGTGATCAATAAATAATGTAAACACAAATAAAACTATGTTTATATAGATAGTCAGTTGTGGTACAGTTTTACATTCTGTAAAATTTAATATATCGATATATCGATATATAGTAATTTGCATAATCCTAATTCTTTGTTTTTATAGCTATTATAAAGCCTGAATTTAAACCCAACTAACCTTTATAGTGTGTATGTGAAAAAACAATTGGAAAAAAATAACTTTAGAGGGCTTATTCAGCAATTTTATGATGGAAATTACCCACAATGCACCCGATATATCGATCGATATTGATTTTTACAGAATTTTTGCAAATCGCTGTATTCTAAAACAGATAGAAGACTCACTCTCGCCTTCTATCGGCTCTGATGGTTGACTCGGGGATAGCGCCCCTCGCTAACTATCTGAACTTGTTCAGTTCTGTCATTTTATACTGACCTGCTGGATAGTTTATGCTAAAACAATTAGACTATTCGTTCTCGTTTTCTATGAGAATAGTCATATAAATTTGCTCATAGAAACCTCGAACTCGTAGTCTAATTGTTAAAATAGCCCGAGATAGAGAACCAATCAGAGTGCACGATGTATGTAGGTTTATGAGTTGGTATATATTACACAGATGCCCCTATATACGCAGCAACACATTTATTATATACAGTCAATGTCATTAACGTTGTGAAAACACTACAATAAATGTCACGTGTCTCATTCTATATTCGATTTGCACGCGTCGAATTTTAATTATAAAAGCATAAATCACCTCTGCCTATGAAAACGGGCATTGTTAACATTCTATTCTCACACTGGGATGATGTTTGCTTTTGAAATTAAAATTCCACGCGTGCAGAACGAATATATAATGCCGGAGACACGTGACATTTATTGTAGTGTTTAAAATCTCTTTTTAGCTGGACAACGTTAATGACATTGACTGTATATCAGATCATACTTAGTAGAGGGAATGGTTAGGAAGCCTTTTGTTCTATTTCTTTGTTCTAGTCCTAATGTCATTATGATGTTGAACGGGTCCTGACCGTGCACAATGTTTGTTCAAATTCATTAGAAAATGGCTAAATGAATGAACCCAAATGTTTTCTATTGGATTACTTATTTAATTATTCTAATATATTTAATTTTGAACTGGAATATATCGCACAAGCAGCCAAAATAAACGTTTGGGTTCAGTTGCTCAACCATAGCAAATTAAGGCAAAACAATGACAAAACAAAAGATTTGTGCACGGTCACGGTTGAAAAAAACGAACAAAAACATATAACAAAAGGTTTCCTAACCAGTCCCCTCTACTAACTATGATCAGATCGAGTATTTTAGAGAAAGAAGAGTAGCAAACTTACCATCGTTATGTTTAGTGTCCAATTTTGCCTTCCTCGTTAATCTGAGAAACATTACAGCAAAGGTAATCGCTCCAATGATGACCAACGCTATGAAACGATATCTCTAAATAATTAAAGAAGCAGATGAAAATCGTCATTTCTTCAGCGCGCAAATGTACATACTTGTTTTCAATACAATACATGCAATAAGCACATGAGCAAGAAGAATAAACAGGCACTGACCGATGCAAACATTGGCATGTAAAAGGATATGAGGTTATTTGCACAAGTGAAATACACCACTTGCACGTGCTTACGATTGTGTTTGCTCCTGTACTCGCGCTGCTAGTAACAACTACTAGGCTTACATGTATTATTGTTATTACTATCATCATCATCATCATCATTATTAATAATTATTATTTTTCTTTTCCTTTTTATTATTATTTTATATTATTATTATTATTACTATATTATTATTATTATTATTATTATTATTATTATTTTATATTATTATTATTATTATTATTAGTATTATTATTATTATTATTATTATTATTATTGCGGTGATCTGTTTAATGTGCGGGGATCTGTTTAATGTGGACCATGCTATGATTTGCAGACGTGGCGGGTTTATTATTCAGCGCCACAACGAGCTGCGCGACCTTGAAGCAGAACTGTTGAGCATGGTCTGTAATGATGTTGAAATAGAACCTGTCCTACAAGAAATCACTGGAGAAGTGTTAACCAGAGGTTCTAACAAAGCCCCTGATGCTCGCCTTGACGTCCATGCACGCGGTTTTTGGGAAAGGCAGAGATCTGCATTCTTCGATGTTAGGGTATGTCACCCCAATGCAGAGTCCTACAAAGACCTCACCCCCCAGCAAATATACCGCCAACATGAAAATGAGAAAAAGCGCATGTATACGCCAGCAGAGTCATGGAAATTGAACAAGCGACCTTTACGCCTCTAGTATTTACTACAACGGGAGGTATCGGCAGATGAGTGTAGAAGATACCACAGTAGGCTCGCCGAACTAATTGCCAACAAGAAAGGGGAAGATTATGCTACGACTATATCCTGGATACGGGCAAAGGTCTCCTTCTCCATCTTGAGATCAGCTCTTCTGTGCCTTAGAGGCTCAAGAACCACAAGAAGATTTTTTGAGACTGCAATTGCAGCAATTAGTTAGATTTATTGTGTTTTTTTTTGTTTTTTTTAGTTAGTGCATTTTATTAGTTTTATTCTCTTTTTTTTTAGTAGAGTTTTTACAGTTTTACGATGACCTCAGGTCCGTGTAACACTCCACAGTTGAATTTTCTACTGGAAATCTTAAAACCAAAATACAAAATTGCTCATGTTTTAAGAATTTTGATTATTACAAACTAAATTCAAAATTCAAAATTGCTACGTTTTTGTATATTCAAACTTTAGAATTAAGTTCAAAACTCTTAAAAGTACACAAAATTACATATTTGTAATTTTGAAAGCAGAACGGAAAATAAAAAAAGAGCTAATTGATTATTATTTATTTGAACGTGATTTCAATTTACAAAATATTTGTAATTTCGCTTTTTTAAGTTTCAAAAGATGGAAGCTCCCTTTAGGGGAGGGGTCAAAGGAGCTGTTGGTCAAGAGAGGACAATATATTTATATGCCACCCCACCCAAGGTACACCCGCTCCCACGACTGAACTTCTGGTGCACGTGCCATATAATCTACAAACGTGAAAAATCATTTTCGACCAATCATAGCTAATAGGACGTGAACGACTCCATACTCAGCCAACCTCTCGTTTTGATCTACATGGATCTTAGGTCCAGCATATGCTGCAAAATATGAACGACTCCATACTCAGCCAACCTCTCGTTTTGATCTACATGGATCTTAGGTCCAGCATATGCTGCATATGAACGACTCCATACTCAGCCAACCACTCGTTTTGATCTACATGGATCTTAGGTCCAGTATATGCTACAAAACTGATATGGAGTCGGATTTCGAAGTTTTTCCGTGTCCCATCGCCTTTGTGCCTGATAAAATGGAGTTGTTTTGCTAAGCTTTGCGGCCGAACCGCTCGTTCCCTAATATTATAACCCCTAGTACGAAGAAGGCCAGTACAATATTCTTCTAACGTATGTATGCCTAACCTGTAAAAGAACAATATATTTATAATATAAGCATATACTATAGCTAGTACGCTATTAAAGAATCGTTCAATGAACTTGGCAGTACTACTGACAGTGGACTGGACCCGGCTTAATACGGACACCTGGTTAATACGGACATGTTGTTCTGTCCCGGCTGAAACTCATACAAATGCCTATAAAATATACCCGTTTACATACGTACAACGGATAATACGTACAACGGACACTTTTTCCTGTCCCAATATATTCCCATTTGCATACAAAGTCTATCCGGTTAAACGTTATTTTCTCAAGATAACGACAATTAATGTGTAATTAAATTGATCGCTTTTACCGATACGGTTATTGCTGGTTACTAAGCAAATATTCTGAAACTTGCTTATTTTCAATCGTGGGAGCGGGTGTACCTTGGTTGAAAAGTAACACATATGGGTGGGGTGGCATATAAATATATTGTCCTCTCTTGACCAACAGCTCCTTTGACCCCTCCCCTAAAGGGAGCTTCCATCTTTTGAATCTTAAAAAAGTGAAATTACAAAGATTTTGTAAATTGAAATCACGTTCAAATAGATAATAATCAATTAGCTCTTTTTTTATTTTCCTCTCTGCTTTCAAAATTAAAAATATGTAATTTTGTGTGCTTTTAAGATTTTTGAACTTACAGTGCGACTACACCAACCAAGGCCACCCAAACAAATTTTGAATTAAATTTTCTAATCACATTTGTGACGCTGAATAACAGAATGATGTCAATTTTGTATTTTGGTGTTTCTTGTTCACTCTTGATCATATACATACACATATAAAGTAAAATATATGTTTTTAAAGCGAAAATTTGAAAATTTGAACAGATTCTTTGTTGTTTTAAATACTCAATTGTGATTGGATAATTTGTATGAAAATTTGTTTGGGTGGCCTTGGTTATATTTGTCGAGTCGCACTGTAATTCTAAAGTTTGAATATACAAAAACGTAGCAATATTGAATTTAGAATTTAGTTTGTAATAATCAAAATTCTTAAAACATGAGCAATTTTGTATTTTGGTTTTAAGATTTCCAATAGAAAATTCAATTGTGGAGTGTTACACGGACCGCTTAATCCCGAATTAATGAAGTTTTAAATGTTTTATTGATATATATAAATATACTTATGTTATCATTTTCTTTTTGTTAATTATATTTTCGAGTTCAAGTAGTCAATTGTAAATTACCTACATGTAGTGAGATTTGCAATTGTTTGTGTAAAAAATACATGAAATAAAGTTTCCATTATTATACATGATTGATTTTATTATTGAAAAATAAATAATAATAAAAATAAAATTAAAATAAAAAAATATATTATTATTATTATTAGTATTTTATATTATTAATAGAGGCCCTATTATTATTATTATTAGTAGTAGTAAAACTACTATTATTAGTATTATTACTATTGTTATTATTATTATATTATTATTATTATTATTGTTGTTATTATTATTATTGTTGTTATTATTATTATTATTGATTAGATAGATAGATAGATAGATAGATAGATAAATAAGGATAGATAGATAGATAGTATTTACAAAGCTGTAAAAAAAATGTTATCAATAGAGGCCCTATTTTGCTGTTATTATTATTATTATTATTGTTGTTATTATTATTATTGTTAGTATTACTATTATTATTATTATTATCATTATATTATTATTATTATTTATTTATTTTTAATTATTATTATTATTATTACTATTATTATTATTAAATGCAAAATACAGTTACTGCTGTAAGTTTCTTACTATTGTTTTAAGTACGTTTCCAGCTCTCTTGGAAGACATCACTGATTTCCTGAAATTGACATATAAAGCAAATAAAGCTTCAATTTCCTAAGCACTTCTTTCTTACACGGAAAACGCTCCAAATTTTCAAAGTAGCTAGCAGTAACATAGCTCTCTTGAATGTTTGATTTATTCATATACATTATACACCTATTTCAAAAAACGTTAGCATCTGAATCTGAAATCTGAGATCGAGAGGGATTTTAATGCACAAGAACTTTTATTATTATTATTTTGGGTATAAGTTCTGATCTATCTTTTACATTGTAATTACTCGAATATGCCACGATGAATATGCCTTTAGGCGAAGACCTGCTTTGGCGAATAGCCGGATAGATCACAAATTCAGATTCAGATTTCAGATGACAA
This sequence comes from Actinostola sp. cb2023, assembly GCA_033675265.1. Classification (NCBI taxonomy): domain Eukaryota; kingdom Metazoa; phylum Cnidaria; class Anthozoa; order Actiniaria; family Actinostolidae; genus Actinostola; species Actinostola sp. cb2023. The sequence goes on from JAUJYZ010000641.1 coordinate 136,009, forward strand.
CGTTTTTTGAAATAGGCCGTGTACACTCGATTGCAGAAAGGTTGTAGTATACGCATTTGTACAAAATAATATCTAGATATCTAATGGGATGCAAAATGTTTTAACATGCTGATGATTGTTTTAGCTTTGCTGGTACGATACTAGACGTCTAAAATTAGCCAATTAGGAAAGCACTAGATAGCAATGACCTAAACCAGGTCAATATTTGAATAACAATAGATGCCTCGTTCTACAAAGACATGTCCTTTATAGAACGAGGCATATCTAACAATAGTTCCTATTGTTGTACAATAGTTCCTATTGTTATTCAAATCTTGACCTGGTTTAGGTCATTGTTATCTAGTGTTTTCCGTAAAATTAATGTTTCACACTTTGCATCTCATTAGATATCTTGTATCTCGTTAGATATCTTGTATCTCGTTAGATATCTTGTATCTCGTTAGATATCTTGTATCTCGTTAGATATCTTGTATCTCGTTAGATATCTTGTATCTCGTTAGATATTGGTATATATGTATACTACAACCTTTCTGCAATCGAGTGTATATATCTATATATATCTATGGTCTATTCGTGCCATTTCTGCCACATTTTGCTTTGCATATTATTGATCCAAACACTTATATAACCAGCATAAGTTTCCGAGTATCTTAAAACTGGAAACTGAAATGATTCAGTCGGATTACATCCAGTCATATGCAGAAATCATCTTAATTGGGGCTTTATGAGTTAGCCAGGTAAGCGAAGCGGCGTAATGCAATCATATATACCTGCTTTGAAGTTTTTCCATTCGCGGCAAAACATTGGCTTGCTTGACTGTTAAAAGAAAAGCGATTTCAATGGGTAATTCTTGGGGGATATTTTGACTGAGTGGAAATTCGAGTCACTTTCATTCAATCATTCATGTTGAAGTGTTTTGTGGCTAAAGTTTCAGACTCACCAATTAATACACTTCTGTGCTCAGTGTGTTCAAGGTTTTCAGATCACACATCGCTCGACTTCACAGGTTAACATGCTGTATCAATTGACAGGGACTGCGGATTGGTCGATATATGGTTTGGTTCTGGGCAATTATTGATAAGAATGTGAAGGTGTTCACGTAAGTTTTATCGAGAAACTTGTGTCGTAGCTTTCGTTTCATCCTCATTGCTCAAAATGAAAACATTGTGAAGTGCAGTTTGAATCGCCAAATGATTCGCAATTTATCAGTTTAATGTGTATTCTTACCATTAGGATGATCCACTTGCTATGTTGTCGTCCTTTTAGCCTAGTCTCTGGTTTTGAATCCTCCCATAATTTGTCCCAAAACTCTTCTTACACTTCGACAAACTAAGGCTAAGAACAGACGCCGATCTTATCATGAGCCGTACCGAAATATCCATGAGCATTTCAAAAGAACGTGACTTAATCGACCAATCACATTTGCCGTATTTCTGCGTTCACGGCAGGAGGGAGGGGGTGACTCTATTGTTCTCGAATTAGCATTTGTGACCGACTGATAGTTACCAGTGTGACGTCACGGCTCGTTCGTACGAATTTCAATATGGCAGCCAGTCTGGTCTACTTCATGTCGACTATACAACGCTCAATATTTTGTTCAGATCTATATGTACAGTCTATATGTATATTTTTTTAGTATCTAGAGGTATTAATGTGTAAGAATATCTCTACCGAGATAAAAGTAATGCAAGGATTTTAGAGAGCATCCGTCATAGGACCAGGCAGGGGTGATACATGCCATCTCTCCGATTTCAATGAAACTCAGCCAAAAGAAAGGACTCACCTGAAAACTCCTCAAGCCAAAGTAGCTAAGATTTTAGTTCAATTCCGGTGGAGTTAGACCACCCCCCCTCGTTTTTCAGTAATTATTCAAATATTTCCTTGAAAAGTACTATAAAAGTAAGCCTCTTTCCTGCTCACCCAATTCAATAGTTTCTTTTCTTCTTTTATGTGAGTAATTGTATGGCTTTTGTTGATTTATAGCAAAAGCAGTGATATATTTGAAGCTATCTCTGTTGATTGACAGCTGTCAATCTTTACCTATGTCACACAACATTTTTCAATAGTGTAAATTTGACAATATTGCAGTGAAAATATCTCCAATGAGGCACCTTCGTTTTCAAAAGTAACTACATCACGAGTTACACCAACCCTTCTACTAATAATATCAGGAATCAAATGTTTGGCCTCTCTCAAAATTTCTTGACAACAGCAGTATGAAATTGACACACACCACAGGAAGCCCATGTTAGTTTCTGCCATATAAAAACCCAAATACAATACGAAAACAAACATCTGTTCTTACTTTCTACTTTTATTCACGTGTATATAGTGTACATCGTTCTGTATTTGCCACTACTAAAGCAGAAAATTTAATAACCCACACAGCAAGCCCGTAAACTGTATACGAATCGCCTATATCTTCATTTATGCACTCAACCAATTTAGGATTTTCTTGATTCCAATCAATTAAAGCACACATAATCACAATCTAAACTTTACTTAAGTCCTCATAAGCTTTATGTTGCTGAAGCTGTTGCTTACAAAGTGTTTGTCTTTCGTTACTAACGGAGTATTAAATGTTTACATTGCACTCACCATCACGTCGAATTTCCCAAAAATTGACTTTCTTAAACAATCTCGATCCAACAAACTGAATAACTAAATGCTTTCATTGGATTTGTAAACCTTTAGTGATTGAAATTAACACGGGGGGGGGGGGGGGGGGGGGGGGGGGTACTCCCTTTGCCCAAGTGGTAGGGGTGATCGGCGGTCCTTTTAGGGTTGAAAATATTTTCTGTGTGTACCTTTTAGGGTTCCGACTCCGTACCTGTTAGGGTCAATTGTTATTTATTTTCTTTATTGAACAAACATGAAAGAACATAAGAAAGATATTGTCCAGTCACTGATTAAACGATATCGACACAATAACTTTTTCGCCATATATGGTCGTACATTTTAGGGGTCGAAATGAACATGGCTTCAACAGCTCTTTTAGGGATCGTTTTCAAAACCGACCGCCGATCACCCCTACCACTTCATCTCTACCACTTGGACAAAGGGAGAACTCCCTCCCGGGCAATTTTCCCTTGCAAATGACACGAGATTGATACAGCTTAATACAGCCTTCTTCAGGACAAGAAAAGCAGCGTACTCCGCAGTTGTTGCTGCTGCTGTTGGTGGTGTTATTAATGGTGATTCTTGCAGTGGGTCAGGTACAGCTAGCACTGCTAGTCACAGACGTGAAGACATCGCCCTGTTGGTTTGGGGTGCTAAATGGCTAAATGGCTGGATTGTCATGATGCTATTGTCAGTCTTTCCCATTTAATGTCATTTTTTGATATTAACATATTTTGTAGATCTTCATAGCACATATATTTTAAGCAGACAAAAAATGTCGGTCACCGTCTTTGTTTCGGATATATTTTGTCGTAAAAATCGAAAATTTGGCCGCCGTTTTTAATTCCAAGGACAGAATGGGTACTAATGAGAGTTTCTTTCTTTAAAAATCGGTGCTAGCCTGCGAGGCGGCCCAATGACTACAGATTGGAGGGACTATCTAAAATTGGAAGGGATATCCCCTCCGATCCTATCCTATTCCCTCCTATCCGTACCCTTTGGGCCGCCACAAAGCCATTGGAAATCGAAAACATGTGAAGTAAGCTATTTTAGCTATCAAATAAGGAAAAAATGGATATTATTTCGAAAAAAATGTTTTTGGTGATTTTGACTTATTGCTCGCGCGCAATAGAAATGCACGCGAACAATGACCGCGAACGTCTTTATGATATATAAAGGTAAATATTTTTGAAATGCATATATGTAGCATACCCTAGCTTGATTTTCATCATGCGTAATCAGTACATTAAGATTGCTAGGTCCAGGTTGTGCTAAATCAAGAACAGGATGCGGCTCCTCCATAGGCAAAGGGGTACTAGACGGCCGGTTCAGTTGACACTTCAATCGCCAGATTGCTCTCTTGCTCAATCTCACCCATTGCAGCCACGTGGTCATCATGCGACACACTTTAAAAAGCCGTGCGCTCAATTTACCCCCCTCTTTCCATCATGCGGGTATTTAAAGCTAATTTACAAATACTTATTTAAACAAAAACTATTGCTCAAAAAGTATACAGCTTCTGGACATAAACATTATCTTCATCTTACCTGCACCAGCAGGAACAAGAACATTCCACTTCTTCGCAATGTCTTGGCTCAGTTAAAGTGTGCTCCTCGTTCTGGCTTCCGAGACCTTATTAGGGTTTATTTAGCGGCCTAGGCAAAATTATTGCCAGACACATCCATTGTTTTGAAAACGCTTTGTTCGACAAACAAATTTAACACAAAATCATTAGCATTGTTATTATACGGGGCCATTGTTTTGTCCAAGAGAATTCAAAGAGGCGCTAATATAGACCACAGTTAACTATGTATAGACGACTACTAAGGCCCCGTCCACTAAACCGTTTTTGAAAACCTCCGTTTTCGTTCGACCGAAAACGGATAAAAAGCTCTGCGTCCACACTAGCGTTTTCACATCGTTTTCGACCGTCCACACTAGGGGGCGAAAACCATTATCTAAAGATGCATTTTCGTCACCAGGCTCTGCTCGGCCGTTTTTTTCTGTTCAATACGCATGCTCCAGTAACTGGGGCTGAGTTGTGACGTAGAGTTTCTGAAAAGCTCCGTTTTGCCGTTCACACTAAAACGATAGACCTGCGTTTTCGAAAGTTTCCGTTTTAATAGATAAACATCTCCGTTTTCGATCGCTTTAGTGTGGATGCTCGGTAAAAACGCATAAAAAAGTATGCGTTTTCAAACGAAAACGGAGTAGTGTGGACGGGGCCTACTAAAGATTGTGAAAATTAAGGACATTAAGAAAACTACGGGAATGTTTTAATTGAAAAACAGTAAATTGAGATTGACAACTGAAAGTTTATTCAGAACAACAATCGCATATCATGCGTGCTAATTAAACAACATGAAATATTTGCAATGCAAAATATTACTACCTCTATTCTATACATTATGGTCCCCGTGCTCGTGCAATTAACAGCTTCCGCCTGTTTGATAACAAACCACATGTCGCAACAACAATAGGCAGGAACCTACGCTTTTGCCTGAAAACTTGAGAAACTGATTGGTAAACTTTCAACGCACCGATTGTGTGTTCAATTTTCACTCTTAGTTGCCTTAGCTTCCGGTTTGCATTTCTTTGGCGACGATTTCTTGCAATTCTGTGTGGTGTAACCAGCGGTATTTGACCCGGGTACCCTCCATCGGCGAGTATGCGTGCATTTCTTGGAAAAGGACACTGAGGACCAACGCCAATGCGAGGAAGATATCGGTACGTCGAAGCGTCATTAAGATGCCCAGGGAAACTGTTAATTAAAAAATATATTATTATTATTATTATTATTATTATTATTATTATTATTATTATTATTATTATTATTATATTCATTAAAAATTCATGAGGAAAATACCCGTGGCAGAGCTTGTATTTCCCTAAGAAATCTCGATTGTAGCCAGCATGAAAAGACGGCACAACAACCCCATCTCAACACAGGAAGCCCAAGATTAGTTTCGCAAGCGCGTGTATATTATTTCGACCTGGTACATTGTAATAATCATAGCCATTGTTATCATCATCATGCATCTCTATAGTAGCACCATGCATATCGAAAATACAAATACACGAGATATTTTCTTACCCTGAAACAAGCATTACTATCATGCCATTCGCATCAACAATTAACTGTGTTGACATAAAGTGTGTTTTCTTGTCTCCACGATAAAATTCTGCTTGCAGTCTTCCAGTGGGACGCCGTATGCGGTGTATTGTAGCATCTATCATCCCAACTCCACGAGGAAAATTCCGCCACTTCCAAGAAATGTTGACCACTGTCTTAAATTATACCAGGTTATAAAATGTCGGAAACGTAAAAAGATAATGTGAACCACATGATATATTTCCTCTTGAACAGTGCTTTTACTTATACCAAAAATGGACGCTATTGCATGGTATGTTGGATAATTTCGAAGCCAAATAACATCAAGAAGAACTCTATTCCTTACATCAAGAATGCAGCTTCGTTGTCTTCTAGAAATGGGCATTCTTGGCAACATTCGAGGCTTCACTACTTCTGCAGCTATAGCCTGTACAACTCTGTCCAACGATTGGCTTGTATCTCCACTTGCGTACCAAAACTTTCTTGGGTCTTTCTCCAACTGGTGCCATACATCATTTCCAACGTTTCTGCGAAAGACCGCGCCTGGAAAGAGTACTTGTAGGAGTGGATTTCGAGAAGACAAAAATCGTAAGATATAAGCAATGGTGGCGATCAAATTTATCAGAGGAGGAAAATATGGAGGCATAGCTTGGTTTGGTGAATTTGTACAAGCAACATTGAGAGAACCAACAAACATGTATTTAGAATAAGAACAATGAAATTCGGAAAAGGTGGAGGCCCTCTATCCATGACTGAAATTGTAGTGATAGGAAACTTTGAATTCAGTGTTCCATCACCTTCAGGGCGCTGCCATGTACAAAGTGCGTGCAATATTTTTGCATTCCCAAATATAATGCATGCCAAAAAGTGCACATTTGACGCCTAGGCTTAACACTATCAGGCTGACAAAGAAAAATACATTCTTATACAATTGTGCAACGTTTCTTTCATATCATTGTGAATGTGGAATGGAATGGTGTAATGCACGTACTGCTGTAACTATAAAAAGACGTGGTTCAAAATGTGTAGCCCTCAGTTTTTGGATACAGATATCGACAACGTACCTACCGGAGTTTTCTGACGATACTGAGATATGGATGAAGACGACAATATTTTCCTTAGAGCAGCCATGAGCAAAACTGTGGTTGAAGTACCATATTCTCCTGAACCTAGTGAAAATAAGTACATGGGTCCATCGACCAGCGGAAAGAAGAATGTCAGTACTCCGAAAGTACGAAGTACCCCGATAGAGAAAATGCTGCTTGGCGAAGGAATGCTAAAATATAGCCGAGATTTTAAAGCTATCGTAGCTTTCATGTCACGGCACCACGAAGTCCTTGGAGAAGAACTTGGTGAGTACTACCGAAAGGCAAGTGAAGACGGCATGGGCAGCAGTACTACTAACCGCAAAGCCGCAATAGAAAGAGTTCGGAAGCTTTCTCAGAAGACTTTGGACAAAACAAGGTAACAATATATATCTACTTTTAATACACTATTGCTACAAACATTGCTACAGGTTCAGTTGTAGTTTAAATATACTTTTAAAATTTACTAACATGCAGCACATTTCGGCGAAGTTCCGAATCAAGCACATCTAAAACGAGAGCAGACGAGGAGTTTGTTGCCTCGTTTAAGGAGGACGATGCTGACTGGGATACCTGCGAAGACGAAGGCAGCTGGGAAGAAGCAGCCCAAACTATTGCCAAAAAGGATAAAAGATATCTTGGTATTCAGCAGCAGAGAAGTCGAGAGGGAATCATGGTCGGCCTAAACGATACCGATAACGAGGACCAAGAACAAGACAGAAGTTGTGGAAAAAAGTAATGTATTTGTAGTATCTAGTTTAGAGTGATGTGCGTCTGTCAATTTATTAGAAAACGACGAACAAAGTTCTGTCAATTTCTGTAACTTGCATGTTTCTGGAATCCCGCAACATGTTTAAACTCTTGTAGTAATTTTGTCTGTAAAAATGACACTCTGCATTTTTTCAGTGCACATGTTAATGGTGTACAACACATTTTATTATATATGTCATCAGGAAAAAAAGTGCCCGCAGCGACAAGTCGAACAAGAAGAAGAAACTCGACGAAGTTCTTGAAGCCATGCCAGAAATGATACGTTTGGCCAGTACCGCAGCAAAAGATCACAGCCGTGCGCTAAAGAAGTGGACTAAAGGAATGGTCGAGTCTTCCGAGTCGGATTAATTGTTTATTCCTGAGGTGCGGGATTGCAGAAGTATTATGCAAATTAAGGAGTTATAATCACAACGTTTGTCGTCGTTTTTCGTCGCTTGTATAATTTCTCCGCAATCCCGCACATCACTGACAAATTTGTAAACAGGCGCTAGGTGCAAACATGCAGAAACAATGTGAAATATTTATTTTCTGAAATTGAAAATAAAATGAATAAAAGTAAATGCTCGTTGTCAATTGAAGTATGTGCTATTTCTAGCTCATGTAGGCGCATTCTAGTTGGTTTTGACCCCTAACTACCACAATCATCTTAGAATTATTCTCAAAGAAATTTGAGATTTCAATATTTCATTTTGTATGGTGGAAGTTTTGTAAATAAATAATATGAATTAATTCATGAGTGAATGACTGACTGACCGACTGACTGACTGAATGAATGAATGAATGGATGAAATTCTAGGGGATGGGTAATTTGCACGTACATTTATAGCTTACTAGTCAAAAATTCCAGAAAAAACCATCCACTGCAATGTTGTTATGAAATTAAAATGAGGTCAACGTTTCCAATACCGTTGTCGGCGTTATGCATGCATGTTAGTGTTGTCCACACGAGAATTACGTTTTCGAAATTAATATGCGAATCGATTACATTTACGAGGCCTAAGTGAATATGTACTGAAACCCATCTTAACCGATATTACTTAACTTCTATAACAGTTAACACATTGGAATAATATCGCCAAATTGGTCAAATAGCTGCTAAATCGGAAAACCCTATTCCATGTAGTGGAAGACAACATTTCCACAAAATTCCTAGTTCGCATTTATGCTTTGGGCAAATAGTCATATCCATACCATCTTCATTGAAAAGCCCGGCACGTGCTAGAATGAGGTATTTCCCAGATGCTAAACACGTCTGTGCAACTTTTTAAAACTTGTCTCAAATGTGATTTGATATTTTTCACGCAAGAGTTTTTTTTTTTTAATGTATGGTTCGGAAACCTTGAAGAGACATCGCACCCACTTTTAGAAAACGATGATAAAGAACACGATCGCGATAGAATTGACATGTTTTTGCTACGACCACTAGAGAACTGAACTATTGACTTGTGCTTACTCAAACAGTACAAGGCAAGCGTAGTTCAAGTGGTGATCCGCACTGGAGTAAATACGTTTTGTTTCAATGTAATTCAATTTCGTAATACCCGATAAATGACTGGCACAAAATTGTAACATTTATTATTGATTTACTTTGTAGCAGACTCGAAAGTAGATCTACAAAGTGTTTTTTCAGTTGATTCTAAACCAAGTACAAATCAATCTGGATCTTTTCGTAGTTTCCCAGATTGCTTCAGCTGGATTCTGCGCGCGCAAGCGAGGTCAGGGTACAAAATAGATCGAAAATATTAAGAGAGAATGAAGAAATTCAGTAGAAAACTTAAAGTGCAACTAACCCCTATGAGATTGTTTTAAAAATCTATTCAATATATGCTGAATAGTTGGTGGGTTCAGTATTTTGTGATTTGAACCTTGCATTTATGAGTTATAGAGGTTTGAAATTTGATGACGTTTACTAAGGAATTTGCCATTACTTATTTAGAATTTTTCAAGAAGAGCTTAATTTTTGAAATGGGCAAAAAACTATTCTGTAAGTTTACAAATGTCTATAATCAGCACAAGGGTGTTTTTGTATAATAAATGATTCCTTTAGTAGACATCATCAAATTTGCATATTGATATTTCAAACCTCTATAACTCAAGGTTCAAATCACAAAATACTGAACCCACCAACTATTCAGCTTATATTGAATATATTTTTAGAACAATCTCAGAGGTGATAGGCACTTTAAGATCAGTATATGCAAATTCTCAAGCAAAACAAAAAAAAAAATTCCTGTTCTTGATTAGATACAGTAGTCAATATTTTCCTCAATACACGATCGATTCTAGATATTTTGTACCCTGACCTCGCTTGCACGTGCAGAATCATGAAGCATTCTGGGAAACTACGAAAAGGTGCATAGGTTTGAGATGTGCATTGACATTTATCTGGACATCTGACCATAAGACCAACCATTGCTTCTGAGGCTATTTATAATTATTAAAAAAATATATATTTTCATGCGCGCGTCTATTTTGATGGGTTTCCTGTGATAGAGAGCGCGCGCGCGATACGTTGGGTTCGGCTGTGCATAGAAATGCATAATGTTGGTATCCCTGTGTACGTCCTGCGGGACGCGCCCGCAGCAATGTGCACATATGTACTGCGGGACGCGCGGGACGCGCACAGGGAGCCCAACATAATATATTTTATGCACAGGGAGCCCGACATATACGTATTGCGCACGCGCGCGCTCTACCACAGGAAACCCATAAAAAAATACACAAATCTCATTTTATTTGATTATTTAGTAGCCCCAAAAGCAATGGTTGGGCTGCCTGTGATCTGACTGGCAAAACAGTATATAGAACAAAGTCAAAACGTCAACTGAAAGGTCTTTCTAGCGCATAGTTTGATTAGAAGAAGAAACATAGACACAGGAATGAACAAAGTAAGACTCAAAATAAGGAAAAACAAACTGGTAGCTGGTGTGTCGCGCGGTTTACAAGTGTGTTATGCTCTTTACAGTAACCGCTGACCGGATATCACTTGAAATGTGAATGTCACGCACTCTCGTGTCATTCGCAAGGGAGAATCAGCACTTTTACTATTATCTTGTGGTATTATTGATGTTTTCAATCACTAAAGGTTTACAAATCCAATGAAAGCATTTAGTTATTCAGCATGACGAGCTTTACTCGAAAAAGTTGTCACAGTTGGAGGCATGGTATCGGGTTGTAAGCCTTTCAATCTTTGTTTGTACTGTGATAAGATGATCGACAGTTGCTAGGATTAAGTCAACAGGATTAAGTAGTAAAGTTAGCTAATGAGTCTTTCTCAATCACATTCCCGCGCATTCTAGCTACTCGACAACATATCGCTCTGTAAAATCTGCTATTTTATGGTTTATTTGCGCACGATCTTGGTTGATTTTGCCCAAATAGAGATATTCCATGTTCAAGCTATCTTTGTTGGTATTTGAAATTGCATTTTGACACGAAAGGATTGATATATTATTTATAATTTGGCGGGAATGAATTGGCTTTTATTCTACTACAATTTTTGGCGTCTTGGAAGCAGCAGATAAACTTGGCCCGCAAGAACTGTATCTCTGTGAGTATAAAGTTTATTGTAATCTCCGGATGCTTCCTTGGGAATCTCAATTTGATTTAATTTTAGCAGCTAGAAGTTGTGTTTATTTATTACATGCAGGACCCCTGCCGGCCGATGTTCTGTGATTCAGTCGAAGGCGGAATAGAATATTTAAATATCAGCAAGGTTCAGAAGATGCATAAGTTCGTCAGCAGGTCTAGGGTATATATATTGCCCATTTGGACTGGGAGTCTTTTTGAATTTTTACGAGTATTTGAAGATCTAATCAGGCTTTTAAATGATCGTAGCGGCAAAATAATAATTATTAGCTTCAAATTGGTCACGAATTTCAAATTTTAGGGTATAGATTTTCAGCCTAGTGCGTTATACCTACGGTCTCGTAGACCGTAGGTATACATTGTAGTGCGTTGTACCTGCGGTCTCGTAGACAGCTTGGATATGCCTAGTGCATTATATTTTTATAACTTTATAATTACTCAGAAACTATTCCGGCCGTAGATTTGTGTACCTATTCGTTTACTCTTGATCCATTTGCACGTACATAATATAAAGAAAGGGATTAAAGTTAGTTTGCTTTGGTTACTTTGTTTGATGACAGATATAATACGGGAGTAATTTAGTCCGAAACCTTGAAGGTGTCGTAAAGTGCAATATGAAACCAGAAAATGTCAATCAAGCCCAAACCTTTACTCTACAAAGCTCGTCATGTGTTGGATCGAGATTGTTTAAGAAAGTCAATTTTTGGGAAATTCGACGTGACGGTGAGTGCAATGTAAACATTTAATACTCCGTTAGTAACGAAAGACAAACACTTTGTAAGCAACAGCTTCAGCAACATCAAGCTTATGAGGACTTAAGTAAAGTTCAGATTGTGATTATGTGTGCTTTAATCGATTGGAATCAAGAAAATCCTAAATTGGTTGAGTGCATAAATGAAGATATAGGCGATTTGTATACAGTTTACGGGCTTGCTGTGTGGATTATTAAATTTTCTGCTTTAGTAGTGGCAAATACAGAACGATGTACACTATATACACGTGAATAAAAGTAGAAAGTAAGAACAGATGTTTGTTTTGTTATTGTATTTGGGTTTTTATATGGCAGAAACTAACATGGGCTTCCTGTGGTGTGTGTCAATTTCATACTGCTGTTGTCAAGAAATTTTGAGAGAGGCCAAACATTTGATTCCTGATATTATTAGTAGAAGGGTTGATGTAACTCGTGATGTAGTTACTTTTGAAAACGAAGGTGCCTCATTGGAGATATTTTCACTGCAATATTGTCAAATTTACACTATTGAAAAATGTTGTGTGACATAGGTACAGATTGACAGCTGTCAATCAACAGGGATAGCTTCAAATATATCAGTGCTTTTGCTATAAATCAACAAAAGGCATACAATTACTCACATAAAAGAAGAAAAGAAACTATTGAATTGGGTGAGCAGGAAAGAGGCTTACTTTTATAGTACTTTTCAAGGAAATATTTGAATAATTACTGAAAAACGAGGGGGGGTGGTCTAACTCCACCGGAATTGAACTAAAATCTTAGCTACTTTGGCTTGAGGAGTTTTCAGGTGAGGCCATTCTTTTGGCTGAGTTTCATTGAAATCGGAGAGATGGCATGTATCACCCCTGCCTGGTCCTATGACGGATGCTCTCTGTAGTATTGTAGTATTCCCCAGAGTATTAATTACGAGGACGAGATAGATAAGATATACACATGTAGAGTCCGGTGGAGAGCAGTGAAATAAAGAACTCGTACAACTCGAATATGAACCGACATTATATTGGCGACGAGGACTAAGGAGACAAACCCAGAATGAGCAAATCACGAGGTAAATCACCCAAAACGCCACTGGCACCGAGATTTAATTCACCGTTGGCTAATGAATCGGCATCTACGTCAAAGAAATCAAGTTTGCACCGCGAGCGAACGAAACAAACCCCGCATGATATCAAGATGAAATCATTCTGTATCTCCGAAGACCCCGACGAAACTGGTCGCGCATGGAGCAATTGGAAGAAGGAAATTCTTACAAGATTCAGGTATTTTCGTATCGATGAAGTAGAAGATCGTGTGGACGCCATTAACATATATGGCGGCGAGTTAATTAGGGAACTGATTGAAACACTTCAAGATGTTTCACCGCCGCCTGGAGAAGAACAAAATGCATTTGAAAATATCCTTGCCAAATTGGATAATTATTTTACACCAATGATAAACCCAGACTGTGCTAGAAGTAAATTAGCCGAAATGTACCAGTCAGAGTCAGAGTCGATTGCTCAATACTATGTCAGGTTGAGAATACAAGTTGCAAAATGTAGTTATTCCGACCCAGATGATATGGTACGAAGTAAGCTCCTTCAAACGATGTTAGACAAAAGACTACGAAGAGAAGCCATGGTAAAGAGATTCACTCTACAGGAACTTTTAAAACATGCTGCAAATAAAGAAGACATTGACCGTCAAGCAAGAGCGATTGAGAAAAAACACTTCATTATTCAAAGAATTCCCGCGAGACACAAGATCAAGAGGTGAATAAAGTATACGAGAAGAAAGCATATTCCAATCGTTCAACCACACAAAACCGTTTTGCATCTAAGCCATTCAACGTATCGAGCGATCAACGCCAGTCAGTTGATTCCAATAATTGTCAGTATTGTGGCTACAATCATAAAGGTCCAAGGTCTGCTTGCCCAGCATCGGGGAAAACATGCAACGCTTGTTCCAAAATTGGTCATTTTGCTCGAGTATGTAAGAACCCTACAGACAAAGAGAATTCGTCACAGACCACCACGTATAAAGGTATTACAGAGAAAGCCCATTGTGTGACAGAAAAACAAGAAGACAATTCATCTGATCCGGACGACTTTGTTTTTAAGACAACCACGAAACAGGAACTTTTACCTACCGTAACAGTAAGAGTGAACGGCGTCAAAGGTTTAATGGAAGCAGATTCTTGTTCTACTACAAATGTTATGGATGAAGAACATTTTGAAAAAATTCAAAATGCCCTACCAACCAAGTTAGTATTAAGACATCCTGAAACAAAGCTGTATGCCTATGCCCAGAGTGAACCTATCCCATTGGTTGGCTGTTTTGATGCAGAAGTTACAAATGTCAATAATGGTAAGAAAATAACTACAGAATTTCTGGTAGTACAAGGAACAACGAAATCTAGGCCTCTTCTTAGCCTTAATACAAGTGTGGAGCTTGGAATTCTACATTTTACCAATATGACCTCAAGTACAGTAATCCATCAAAAGGACCCCAACATTGAGCAGCTGGTGGAGGAATATCATGATATATTTACTGGTCTTGGAAAGCATAAATTCATTCAAGCAAAGCTGATTGTAGACGAAACAGTGCCGCCAATTGCTCATAAACAGAGGAAAATTCCATACAATTTGAAAAACAAAGCGTCGTTGGAGGAAAAAAGATTGGAAAACCTTGGAGTAATTGAAGTTATCCCTGATGACGTGCCTACTACTTGGTGTAGCAATCCTGTAGTCACTCCAAAACCGCACAACCCAGAAGTCATACGATATTGCTGTGACATGAGAGTACCCAATACAGCCATTCAAAGGCCAATAACTGAAGTACCAACTATAGAAGATATTAAGTTTAAGCTAGAAGGCGCGTGTGTCTTCAGTGTCCTTGACATGAATGAAGGTTATCATCAGCTGAAGTTGGATGAATCAAGTCGTCACCTTACTACATTCTACGGAACTACAAAGAAATTCCGTTACAAGAGACTGAACTTTGGTGCTATATCCTCTCAGGATATATTTGACAAAGCAATGGATGATACTATCGACGGGCTAGAAGGCGTTTTACACATAAGAGATGATTTCGTTGTTTTCGGTAAGACTCTTGCAGAACACGATATATCATTAAGAGCCTTGTTGCAAAGATTCAGAGAATGTGGTCTAACATTCAACCTCAAGAAGTGCAAATTTCGTTTACCTGAAATTGAGTTATTTGGATTAATGTTCTCCAAAGATGGCATCAAGCCAGCTCCAAGTAAAGTTGATGCATTAAAGTCTATGAGCCCACCGAGCAACGTATCAGAGGTGAGATCATTGTTAGGCATGGCACAGTACTCAGCTCAGTTCATTCCTAATTTCTCAGCAATAACTGCTCCATTACGTCAACTTACCCGCAAAGAAACAGCATGGAAGTGGTCATCTTCCGAACAGAATGCATTTGAGTTACTCCAAAAAGCTCTCTCCAGTGAATCTGTACTTGGTTACTATGAAATCGACCTGGAGACAAAGATGCAAGTGGATGCTGGTCCAAATGGCCTTGGTCTTATATTACTACAAAACAAACCACAAGGGTGGCAACCTGTTGTATGCGCAAGTCGAAGCTTAACAGACACTGAGAAACGATATTCTCAGACAGAACGAGAAGCACTTGCTATCAGATGGGCATGTGAGTACTGTTACATGTATTTGATTGGTAGTAGTCCATTTGTCATAGAAACAGATCATCAACCACTATTGCCGTTATTTAACAATCCCAATAGTAGACCACCATTGAGGATAGAACGTTGGGCGCTTTACTTGCAACAGTTTGATTTTGAGCTCAAATACTGCCCAGGCAAAAAGAACGGTGCAGACTACTTCTCCAGACACGCAGTGTCTACAACTACCAAGGATGTGAAAGTAAGTGAAGCTAGAAAGTTGGTAGTACACATAGTATCATTCAAGATACCATTCCAAAAGCTTTTACGTTGACAGAAATTCAGGAGGAAATCGCCAAGGATGAAGAACTTACTGCTTTGATACCATATATATTAAGTGGCAATGCAAAAGTGAAGATTGCAAGAAAGATCCTAAAACTAGAGACTTTGTTCAAATATTCCAGGAATTAAGCTATATTGATGGTATTGTATTACGCGGATCTCAAATCGTCATTCCACAGCAACTGCGGAATCGTGTTGTCGATATCTGCCACGAGGGTCATCTTGGAATAGTGAAGACCAAGCAGTTACTGCGTTCTAAAGTGTGGTTTCCTGGTATAGACCGTAGGGTTGAATCCCGAATTGCTGATTGTCTATTGTGCCAAGCAAGTGTCAATCAATCTAAACGCAATCCGCTGCAAATGACGCCAACACCCCAAGGCCCATGGCAACAAGTATCGGCTGATTTCTGTGGTCCTTTCCCAACAGGAGAAACGCTATTGGTAGTATTAGACGCCTATTCTCGGTACCCAGAAGTAGAGATTTTACCTAGCACGTCAGCTAAAAGTGTACTACCTGCATTTGAGAAAATATATTTGCAACACACGGGATTCCTGAAGAAGTTAAGACAGACAATGGACCACCGTTTCAGAGTAGGGACTTTAAAAACTTTGCACAAGAGAAAGGATTTGTTCACCGAAGGATTACACCTGTATGGCCAGAAGCCAATGGACAAGTTGAAAATTTCATGAAAAGCGTAGGAAAAGTGGCCAAAATTGCGCACGCTTCAGGAAAAGATTGGAAAAGAGAGATGTATGTTTTTCTGTCAAATTACAGAGCAACGCCACACCCTAGTACCGGTAAAAGTCCATATAACTTATCTATGAACAGGCCAGTAAGAACAAAGCTTCCATCTATGGATTTTGGTCAACAAGACTCGCAAGTTCTGCTTAAGGACACTCATGCAAAAGCCAGGATGAAGGAGTACGCAGACAAGAAGCGACACACCCAGCCACATGACATACAAGTTGGAGATTCTGTATTGGTCAGGCAAGAAAAGAGAAACAAGTTTACTACACCATTTGAACCTGTGCTTTATACGGTGATTAGTGTCAACAGATCCATGATTACAGCACACAGAACAACAGATGAACGAGAAATTACTCGCAATAGTTCACATTACAAGAAGGTAAACATTCAAGGCCAAAGACCCGAGACCCCAGAAACCAGACCCAAGACCCAAGACATGAGGCCTGAGACTCAAGAACAAAATATCATCGGGTTTGATGTATCTAACTCGAGCTCAGAGATACAGATCCCAGACAACCAGCCATCCGTGGAACACCAAGCTGTTCAAGAACCACAGACCCAGATAACCAGCCATCCGTGGAACACCAAGCTGTTCAAGAACCACAGATCCCAGATAACCAGCCATCCGTTGAACACCAAGCCGCTCAAGAACCAGGAACGAGGAAAACAAGGAGGGGAAGAGAAGTTAGACAACCAACCTGGATGAGAGACTATCACGTATAGAACATTGAACACAAGGACAATATGACATGATATTAATGACTTTATTTAGTTTGGTTCATTCTCTATCATAGTTGTCATTTAAGAGGGGGAGAGATGTAGTATTGTAGTATTCCCCAGAGTATTAATTACGAGGACGAGATAGATAAGATATACACATGTAGAGTCCGGTGGAGAGCAGTGAAATAAAGAACTCGTACAACTCGAATATGAACCGACATTATACTCTCTTAAGTGCTTTTTTCGGAGTTTTAGTCTTGATGGTTATCTAAATGGAGACCGAAATCTTTCGACCGGGTAAAGGTCTTGGCTTTCTAGAGAAGCTAAATTAAGTAATGGTTACTTCAAAAAAGGAGGTTCTGCTTAGAAGGTAATAACCATGGACTGTGTGAAATATGGTGGATGTACATGCTCTGAATCTTTGTATCTTTGCCTCCAAAGTTGTTGTGTACAAAATAAGGACACGATCGACATGATTGGAGACCGTCATATGTATTTCCTTGGATTTCGTGGTGAAACTGTGTTCTCTTCATTTGCTAAGTACTTTTACATTAGTTATTTATGTATGTCACTCATGAAGTAGAATGTGCCTTGGTTTCAATACCAATTTAGTTAATTTAGTTAGTTTTATTGCTATTAAATGACCGGTTTCTGACAGTAAATATAAAGATATAAGCTATAAAATGATGGTATTTTTATTTCAATCTGTTGACTACTGGTTGTTGTGCTATGTATTTTCCCCAAAAGAATAGGCAAGAATAGGGTTAAGCTTATGTTTCAGATATTATTAATTATATATTATACACTCAATTGCAGAAACGTTGTAGTATACAAATATACAAATATCTAATGAGATGCAAAATGTTAGACATGCTAAAATACAACTGCATGTTTAAGCACAAAATAGTGCTGAAAACTATTGTGTTGTCCTTGATGGATGAGATGCTAATCTAAAATTGATGATTCTGATATATTAGAAGAAAATAATCAATGTTTCGCACTTTGTATCTCATTAGATATCTTTGTATCTCATTAGATATTTGTATAAATGTATACTACAACCTTTCTGCAATTGAGTGTATATTAACACAATGATAATATAAAGAGAGATTTGGATTATATCAAAACGAGAATAAGAATAAATATTGTATTCCGGTGTACTCGAATAAAAGTTAAAAAAAAAAAAAAGAGCTGCAGAGGGTGCTCAGGTCTATCTTGATCGGCTGGGTTTAGATAGGGGGGTGTACCACTAGGGTCTGTAAACCCTGACCCTATCATAAGACAGTGACATCTTGTAAATTCATACCCTGTTGAAGACAGATTATACCCTATCCAGTGGCCCATACCCATAGCAAATATATGGGAGTACACCCCCCTCGTTTTATTCAGGGTTTGCCACCCCCCCCCCCCCCCCTCAATTTCAGAATCACTAATTACATTTTGTTTATAGAATTTATCTACCAGTATTTTTAGTTGTTTATTCTGAAAATGAGAACTGTCTTACAACAAGACTTATAAAGCTCAATATTTCAGAATCAGTCAGGCTTGATTTTAGAATTGATACAATATACAATGATCTCATTCTCAGTTGTTCAATGCAGAAAATAGTAGCTGTAATTCTTAGTAATTAATACAACATGCTAAGAACAAGACTATTAACCAGTTGAACTGAAAACCTTGAAATTTCTGGAAATTTTTGATAACTCTATGCTTTGAAATCAACTGAACATTTTTAGTAATTCCTATACTAAGGAATACCCAATAATTCCCAGACTGACAAAGAAAACTTCTATACCATTTAATTCAAATCTGAAATACTGAATATTATAGACCATGTTAATAACATAATACATATAAAATATAATTAATAGAGTGATATGGCACTTAACCCGTGAAACAGATATTAGCGAAGTACAAATGTAGATATTACTAGACACTTATAATTCTATTCTTTTCTTTTCTTTTGATTTAACTATTAATCACTAATAATTATTATTAGATTTTGTTTCACGGGTTAGAGTGATTCCAATAAACCTGGGCACTACTAATTAGCTGTCAGTGTTTATTAGATGCAAAGAAAGAAAAGAAAAGAGTTTATTGGAATCATGCACACTATTAGTGCCATAACTCTAATAAATTTAATAATATCAATTAGTAATAAACTAATAAATATACTAATTAATAAATCATAGAAATTGGCTTAAAGCTACAAATGTACTTGGCTGGGCAGTTTGTTCCACTCCTGTTACAAGGCTCTTGGAAAGAATGAGTATTAAAAAAGCATGACATATATGTTATGATTCTGTCTTCGAATTTTGGGCTTCCTGTGGTGTACATGTGCTCAAGTATTAAAACGCAAGAAATTCGGTTACAAATCAACCTAAGTGCAGCAGTTATAGTTTTCTCTAGCTTTCTATAGATATTTCGTATTTCTAAAGTAATATTTGTCTCAAATTTGAAGCTTTGAAAATTTTCGATTTTGCGAATTATAATGGTTTACAGTGCATCGTGTCCTTATTTTGTACACAACAACTTTGGAGGCAAAGATACAAAGATCCAGAGCATGTACGTCCACCATATTCCACACAGTCCATGATTATTACCTTCTAAGTAGAACGTCCTTTTTTGAAGTAACCATTACTTAATTTAGCTTCTCTAGAAAGCCGAGACCTTTACCCGGTCGATAGGTTTCGTTCTCTATATTGATAACCGTCAAGATTAACACTCCGGGGAAAAAACATAATCCTTGCATTACTTTTTTATCTCGACAGAGATATTCTTACACATTAATACCTCTAGAAACTAAAAAAAATTACAAATACACTGTACACGAAGATCTGAACAGAATATTGAGCCTTTTATAGTCGGCATGAAGAACACCAGACTGGCCGCCATATTGAAATTCATCCCAGCGAGTCGTGACGTCACACTGGTAACTATCAGTCGGTCACTTTTGAACAATAGAGTCACCCCCTCCCTCCTGGTTCACGGCAATTTAATTTTCATTGCAAGGAAAAACATACAAAGTATTTTTCAGTAAAATAGGACGAAAAACGCAATCTAAAGCTTAGAAAAGATGTAAACAAGGAGAAATGACTCGAAGCCATGAACCCATGGAATCTCAAACCAGGTAAGGAAGTATTTCATGTTTTATGCTTGATTGAACTCATTGATATGAAAATGTCGCCACAACACTTGTAGAAATGACTGAAGACAAAAGACCTCTTATCATCGCTAAACCAACATAGTTATAGACACAAAAACATTTGCAATATAAAGATGAGTAATCAGTGATGCAGAAAAGTCCATCCCACCCCATCCCACCTCTTACCGTTTGCAAGTTATACGCCGTTTAAGTTTGACAACAACTTAGCCAAACAGCGCCATTTTTACTCGCCATTTTGAATTCGTGGCGATGTGAAGTTTTACGATACTCCGATATAAAAAGTGTAAAAACTTAATAATTTGATATCACTGTCGTGTGTTACATTTACGTAGCAGTGAGGTATAATGTATCCAAGAATTCAATGAAACAATATATGGTATTTTATGCATTGTTTTGCCCTTGGTCAACTATAAGAATTGAAAGATCTTGTCAAATGTGTGGAACTCTACTCTGAAAACAATGTGTGGCCAATTCCTCAGGCATATTAAGGCCTGGGTCAAGGCTGACCACGCTCTTTCAAGGTGAACAATAGTCTAACTTTGGTTGGTTGTACCCAATAGCATCGAGTTCACTACATCTAATATAAACTTTCCTATTCTACATTTTGGCTTATACTGTTGCCATGGTGACACGTCCTGTGACATTTGACCTCAATTGCAAGAAAATATGATATAATGCTTCGGGAGAGCAGTAAAGAGTACAAATGTAAGAGAGTAAAAGGGTGGAAGTAAAGCATGTTGTCATGTAGTTTTTCAGTCCAACTAAATATCTTGGAAAAGTAAGTTAATTTCTTAGAAAATTCAGGATATCAAATTTCACATTTACCTTAATTAGCCTTTCCCTTAAAAGTTCCGCCCATTCCAGTTGGATCGATAATGTATACACTAACCCTGATACAATTACGCAAAGATACCCGCAATGTTTAAAGAGTCTACCTATCTCCCAGAGGCTTTATCAAATTTTCTTACAATAAGGGTTCAAAGGTCAGATTACATGTTTCCATGGAAACTGTTATCAGAAAGTGTTAGCCTTGCGACCTCATCACATCTGCCAAAATATCAAAACAATAGTTTACAAAGATGAGAATATAGACCACCCCCTATTGATTTGTGGCGGCCATTTTGGAAGAGAAAAATACCCAGGCCTTAACATACCTGAGTCACACAAGAATGAATACTTTTGGGAGCAATGCTCAAAAGCTGTGTCTCAAACTGGAGGGAATATATAATCGATCCGGTAATTATTATAACCTGCAGCCAGTGTATGGCAATATATTTATTGATCCATGAAATTAAAATAATTTATCTGGTTTTGATTTAAGGGGCTGCCTGTTGTGACAAGGTAATCAGAGTTCTTAAACCAAAATTCCCAACTTTGGAATATGCAGAGGAAGAATATGGCATTCTCTATTTTCTCATAGCACATAATGCTTTGCGCCTTGGGGGGTAATACAAAAGAAAATGGGAGCTTTCTGTCAACCATGTAATTATGCAATGTTCACCATTTTCTTTTGTATTACCCCCCAAGGCGCAAAGCATTATGCAGGGGGTCACACTCCATATCGTTCACCACCAAATCCCCCCCCCCCTCCCCTCCTCAAACTTATAAATTGAAAGAGTAGACCCAGAGGAAGGGGGGTCACAGGCACCCTGTGACCTCCCCCTGCCTACGCCCCTGTTATGTGCTATGAGAAAGTAGAGAATTGACTATGTGAATGATGAAGATGTCAAAGTTGGTAAGGGCCAGCCACCAAACCATTCACCTTGGATGTTTTACTGTACATAAAATTATGCATAACAATCTCTACAAATTGTCCATCACAATTGTACATAATGCAGTACAAGACTCATGTAATGAACATAGCAAAAGAAATATGTAAATATTATTATAATATTTATTATAGGTTATGGAATATTATTAATATAAAATGACATCAGCAAACCACTTGCTGGCCAAAGACTTTATTATAAATGTTTCATAACAGTCTTTGACCAGCAAGTGATTCTCCAATGTCATTTTATATTCCATAACCTATAGATCATTCATTGATTGACGTCGCGTCTTGTATCATATTGATCCTGCTCGCTCGTGGTATGGTTGTTGGTGTTCCAATTTTCAATCTATATACTGGCAGCCTATTGTTATAATTATATAAACTGTATATAATATATATAATTAAATATTATTTATTTTATATATGTAAATATAATTTATATACCTTTACAGAATACAAAAGTCTGAATAGATGAAGAAAATAAACATGAGTTTCATTTTCATCAAATGTGATTTTAATGTTATCTTGTATATAGAAGTGCATGTACAAGAACTTATCATCCAGTTTCAATTGCATTTTCTAAAACTCATTAATAATTCATGAGTAATTATTGGTCCAATCAGGGTTGTCAAATCGGTCACATGCTTTGCCTCGTGGTTTTAAACCTGATAAAACACTCCTGCTCGTTTATTAAACAGTACATAAACATGCCAGTCTTCATATACTGCACTGTAGTAGTTTCAAGTATATAAATATACTGGTACCAATGAACTACATTGTACTGACCTATTAAAAACTGGCTCCTTCGGGTACCGCAAACCTTTGTACTCTGTGTTAGCTTCGTTCTATTGTATAACTTGGACTACTTTTTGTTGTTTCCATTGAATTGCATAGACAATGTCTGGTACACAATTAGTAAATGCCAAAAAAGTAGTGAGCATAAATAGTAGATACTAATTCCATAATAAGTTTGGTAAAATCACTCTAGCATGACTGTACAATAGACCATATGCTCTAAGGTCAAAATGACTTCCATGGTAGGATGTGGATCAATGTTCTCATAGTATGTTAGTGGTGCCAACACCCCCGGGGGGGGGGGGGGGTACGGGTATGTGCTGCTGGATAGGGTATGGTTTTTGAGCTTTTGGTCTTAGTTAGATAGGGTATGCATTTCACCCTAAATTGTCTTGAATAGGGTCTGTAATTCTGACATGGATCGTAATTTTCAGTTTTTGAAAACAAAAGTGCCTTACTATATACAGGATTACTACCAACTAGACACTAAGTTGTCAATAACTGTCTAAAATAGGGTAGAGAATTTCTCTCGAGTCTTAGATAGGGACAACTTTTTACCGACTGTCTTGAATAGGGTCAGGGTTTACAGACCAAGTACCCCACCCCCCCCTCCCTGTAGAATTCCAGAAAACCTAGAATGCAATCAACAAAAAATATATACGTCATCTAAGGGGAAAAAAAAGCTTACTGCAAACACTGAATGAAATCAATGACAAAACGACAGATCTATTTAGAGAAGTTATGCACCTTTTAATAACTTTTTAAAAACGAGAGGATTGATTGAGTGCGTTTAAGCTTTGCTAACATGTTCGACCAAAAAAAAAAAAACAGATAATATGATAAAATATCATTGCTTACCTCGATATTAAGCTTATAACAATTAAGTAATTACTTGAATAATACAGGGAGAGCTTTTCTCAGTCAGTTCTCTGACTTTCTCTCCGTCTGGAAACAAACTGAACAATTCGTCGTTCACGAAGCTTGAGGGGAAAACTGACATGGCCGCCTACTACTTTCAAAGTCATGAATGGCAAATATTTGATAGTGCAATTATGTACAAACTGAAAATCTACGCAGTGTAGGTACAATAGTTGAGAAGTTTCAAGAAAATCAACACAAAACGTTTCCACAGTTATGGCATCCATTAATATTATGCAAAGCCAAAGGACCGCGATACGGATCGTACCGGACACAGTAATTCAATAGAAATAACTCCTAGCTATACGTTAAAACGAAGCTATACGATAGAACGAAACTAGCACAGATTACAATAAAGGTTTACGGTACGCGAAGAAGGGACCCTTGGTTAAATTGTTGGTGCTTAAGAGGGAATGTCCACTAATACCAAGCGAAATCAAACATATGTGGCACATGACGAAAAATTAAAAGTCTTCATATTTTGTCCAAAAATACCCTATCATAGTCTTAGAAACGTGGTGGGATTTGTTTGTGAAAATATTTATTTAAACGCCAGAAAATAATCAAAATCCGTGACGACCCCGCGTACCTTGAAAACACACGTAAAAATCGCGAATCGTACCTACTCGTAAACTTCGCTTTTCTGCTTCGCATCAGATTAAAGTCCTATTTTGAGCTTGCAAAGTCGTAGTCGAAGTGTTTATGAGTAATTTGAATCCAATTATAAACCCATGGCTTAATTGTAAAGGTCACGGCGAGTCGCTGAAAATCACTAAATTTCGCCTTCTCAAAATTCTTGTTTTGGAGCAGTTTTTCAAAATAAAGTTTACCCTCCCGGTATAATTCTATTTTACTTGAAATTTAGATTTTTTGAAAGTAGAAATGCTACTGTAAAAGGGGGTATGAAAATCATTTCCGGGCTTTTTATCAGCGTTGACAAATAAATTTCTTAAAATGCCACTAATCACACATCAATCTGTCAACAACTACTAA